>VDFB02075012.1:0-27118 GCA_007258455.2 Sequoia sempervirens
ATAAAATATTATTATTTAATATTATATTATTATAAAATAATATAATATTATATAATAATATTATATTATAATATAATTAATATTATATAATCATATAATATAATATTAAAAATATTATATTTAATATATTATTATATAATATTAAATTAAAAAATATTATTATAAATATATATAATTATAATATATTATAATTTAATATCTAATGATAAATATATTAAAAAAATTAATATAAATATATTCAAAAATTATAATAATATATTAAACAAAAATATTGGTTGGCCTCAGACCTAACGAAATTTAAAAATCTGACCTATTAGAATAGATATCCGTTTCTAATGGATATTCGTTTTGGTTTGTTATTTGCTTTGGAAATATGTACTTTCCACCCAAGCCTACAAAAAGTCGGCAGAATTTTGTGTTTTTTGAGCGAGTTAAAAATGACTTTCTTTTCACATCACCACTTTTTGGAGCTCCATGATCTTGCATAGACCCTATATGTGTGTGTGTGTGTGTGTGTGTGTGTGTGTGTGTGTGTGTGTGTGTGTGTGTGTGTGTGTGTGTGTGTTGTGTGTGTGTGTGTGTGTAAGTATGTATGCATGTATGTATTTATATGACTCCATTCATATTTACTATGTTTGTTCTTCATTTCATATATATATTTATAGATATATTTAGGTGTAGATTGTTTGTTTGAAAGAGCTTATAAGTTCCATATGCTATCATTTAATTAATTAAGGAACATTAATTTCGTCTCGAGAATTCAAATATATATGAACTAAAAGGGAATTTATTTTTACTTAATTTCACATATCAAAATTCTTATCCTTTTAATCATTCTTTAAAATACATAGTTTCATTTTCTTCAAAAAATAGAGTTTAAGTAGACAATTTGCTCTACAAGCCATTCATTTTCAATCATTGAAATAATTCAAGTGATGAAATTACATTATTCTATATATGCAAAAATAGTTCAAATACAGGCCATCATGCCATTTGTGGTCTGTGCACCCAGATTCCAACTAGCTTACTGTTTGATCTGGCTAAACAATCCTAGTTCAACCATGGTCTCGTCCTTCAACCTGTCACCCTACAACTACAGACACTTGCACTTGAAAATTTATCAGTAATGCTCAATTCTTGATAACATATAAGATAATTTAAAAAGTTCGCATAGTCAACATCAGTCAACTTCTTTCAATCTATTTTCAAAAATTCCAAAATTTCCATTTAATATATATTGAATTTCTTCAATAATTCAATTTACCATTTTATAATAAATATGTAATAAAATCGGGTTATGACACAAAAAGTCAATTTCCAAAGACTAACTGAGACTCATTCATACATGGGTGGATGGGTCTTTTTTTAGGATTTTCTACAACTTTCAGGAGCCTCTAATGCTAATTTGTAGCTTCAAATTTGTCTAGGTTTCATAGTCAAAAAGTTAGAAATCAGATTCGTAGGTTAGATTCCATGATTTGATGACAACTTTGACAATTTTTGCAACTTTTGCGACTTTGACAACTTTTCCAATCTTACACTTCAAGAGGTCTTCAATTCTTCTTCAATCTAAATCTACAACACACACACAAGAGGGAATTTTTTTTTTTTTTTGGTGAATGGGGGTTTTCCTTGGTCAAACCCTATTTTGGTAATCAAACCTTGAATTGAAATAAAACATGAAAGAGGGAATGAAGAATGAAGAATTCTATGTTACCACTCAACAAACCCTTAAATGGACCTTGATAATTGAGATCTTGGAAGGTCTACAATTTTCATGAAATTGCTTCAAGGGATGTGGATCTTGATACTTAAATAATGCTTTGAATGCTTAACTTGATTTTGAAACCTACATCAAAATGAACTAGCTCCAAAAACATGCATGATGCAAGACTTTGACATGATGAATAGGTATTGAATGTTGCAATCAATCTCTAATATATATACTCTTGAATGCTCTTGATCATCAACTTTTCTCTTTTGAAATTTCTCTTCAAAGTGATCTTGAAATCTCTAGATTGCTTAGATCAAAATTTATAGGTGAAAATTAGAAAATAACCTTGTATTTATAGGTGGGTAAGTGCATGGATCTGTGACACAATTTTGATGCCAATTTGAAAAAAAATGCAAAAAAATGCCAAAAAAGAGCATTTGGCACATGCCAAATAAGAAAGTCATTTGGTGCATGCTAAATTTGGTGTGCGCCAAATAGAAAAGTTCTATTAAAAGAAAAGAAATGCATTTCTAACCTTATTTTTTGTTCACTCGCGGCTTGGCTTGGAGGTTTTCAGCTCTGTAACTCGTGCTCACTAAATCTCTTCTATTGTTTGCACTCTTAGCTTGCAATTATTCATGAGGATGCCACCAACAAGTCAAAGAGGTTCAAGATTGCAAAGAGGTATGCATTTTTATTTTTTTAATTTCAAATTTGATTTAGAATGTAGATTGAAATAGGTTTTTTTAATAAAAATTTGTTCTAATTCTCAAGGAATGAATCTCCACCTCCAAACATTGAGAATTCACAATCACCCCCTCATGAAGAGCCTCCTCTACAAGAACAACCTGAAAATCCCTCTATCGGTTCATAGGAATCCTCAAGGAACACAAGAAGATATCCTAAATCAAATTGAAAACAATAAAAGAGACATTGAACAATTAATTGGAAGATTAATTGAGCATGTCAAAACCCACCCTTATAGGAGAGGGATTATTGAATCATTGAAGTAAATTGTATCTCATGTAGGAGAAATGAGCAAGAAAATAATTTTTTGGTCAAATAAGAGGCATGAGTTGAGACAATTTTATGCTAGTGGTTTGTCATATGCAGATGTGAAGAAACAAAAAAATAGCAAAGTTGACTTGTGTGCCCTATTTATAGACCCGAGAACCAACACACCTTTGTATCATACATGTAGGAGGTTCCCCATCCATTGGTGCCACCATGTATTAATTAAAATAAATTTTGGGAGCGGTGGTGGATGGTATTTGACCAACCACCATGCAATAACCATGAGGTACCACAATACATTTTGAGGAAGCTCTATTGTGAGTTTGTCCTCAATAAGATGCCAAATTATTTTTTACATCTTAGACTTTCAATGTAGAGGTGGGGGCTCCACACATGATAGACCTAGTGCACAATGTAATCCAAAATTGGCATCAAGAACCTTGGCCAAACCCATGGTGGAGCATGTCATCATTCCTTCAATTGTTAAGGACAGTGTAGAGGTGGACACATTGGAGTCAATTAGCTCACTCACCCAGACCATTATATAGTGTTTGAGGCCTTTAGTAGAGCCTAATGTGGAGGAGACATGTAGGCCCCAAGCTCCACCCCACCATTGTGGCACTTGCAGTGTTGTTTGCATGTATGATTATCAGAGTGCTTGGGATGTAGCTACACAACCTACATTAGTTGTAGAGGTGATGGCTATGATAGATGAATTGTTGAATAATGCATACAACATTGATACTCAGGTAAAATTTAGCAAGTTCATTTAGTTTTTTATTAAATTATATTTTGAAATTTAAGAATAACTAAATTAGTAAAATCAATATGATGAAATTTTAAGGTCGGAGTGTTCATGAGATATGCTCCATTCCTGCAAACCCTTATTCATTCTCAACGTTGAGTCCATAGGTATGCAACTAGTATTAGAGATATTATTATTGCATTTGAACAATTGAATGCTATATTTGAATTTTTTTCTACATGCTTTGGATGTCAAGCGGTTTCTTGGTGGACCTTCGAGCTCGACACCTTACAATTTATTTCCTCAAACAACTTTCACTCAGGTAACCTTTATTCATTAATGGTGTTGTAAAACAATGTTAGCTAGTTTTCATAATTTTGCGTATACAAATCTAAAAAATTGACGAGAAACACAAACATTGGTTGGTCTTGTGAGATCCTAATTATATTTACCATTCAACATCCATCTCATTCTTCCATTCCTTTTATCACACATATTTTAACCATTTTATATCACATATCCCAATCTTTAACACCTTATATATTATACCACCTTCCTCCATATTTCATTTTATACACATATCATTACAAGAAACCTTTCCTTCTACTCATTATTGACCAAATATCTTATACAAATTATTACTATACACCTCAAGTTCCCACTTCATGTCCTATATTCAAACCTTAGACACTGCCTAATTCACTTTATGGTCTAATATTCCCTCCTAATTACTTCACATTAACCTCTAGAATAGTTCACCTTAAAATGTTTTATTATCCCATCCTAGCTCATCCAATTAATCTCTACTATTCCATTATATGTTCCATCATCCCCTATTGATCATGTGACATTATCTTCTCCTAATTCACTTTTTGATCCTTTATTCCTTCTTAATCCCATCCCATTAACATTTGATAGTTCACCCTATTTTCCATGATCCCCTCCTAGCCCATCCCACTAATATCTACTAGTCCATCCTATGTTTTATTATGCCCTTCTACTCCCATATTATTGTACCCTTTATTATTTCACCCTATGTTCCATCATCCCCTATGTTCCACCCTATGTTCCTTTACCCATTCTGTGTTATACCATCTTTATCCATGTTTCATCCTATAACTCTTCTATATTATTACTACACACAGGTCAAGTTCCCACTTCATTTACTATAGTCAAACCCTAGACACCTCCTAATTCACCCTATGTTCCATTATTCCCTACTAATCCCATCCCATTAACCTCTAATTGTTCACCCTATAATTTTTTATACCATCCTAGTCCATCCCATCAATCTATACTAGTCCATCCTATGTTCCATTAATCCCTTTTATTCCCATCCCATTACCCTCTCTTATTTCACCTTATGTTCCATTATCCCCTCTTGGTCTTGTCCCATTATCTTCCCCTAATTCACCCTATGATCATTTATTCCCTCCTAATCCCATCCCATTAACCTCTAGTAGTTCATATTATATTTTGCTATCCCATCCTAGCCCATCCCATTAATCTATTCTAGTTCATCCTAGTATGTTCCATTCACCCCTTATATTTCCATCCTATTATCCTCTCTTATTTCACTGTATGTTCCATTATCCACACTTGGTCTTGTCCTGGTATCTTGAACCCCTGATTCACCCTATGTTCCTTTCTTCCCTACTAATACCATCCCATTAAACTCTAATAGTTCACCCTACATTCTACGATCCACTCTTGGACCATCCCACTAATCTCTGCTAGTCCATTTTATGTTCCATTATTGCATTCAACTCCCATCCCATTGTACCCTCTATTATTTTATCATATGTTCCATTATCCCCTCTTGTTCTTGTCTCTTTATCCCTTCTATGTTATAGTACCTCCATCCAAGTTTTATCTTATACACATGTACCGTTACAAGAAATATTTCCTTCCACTCATTATTGACCAAAGTTGTCTTCTCCATTACTATTGCACACCTCAGCAATAAACTTCACATGCTATAGTAAAACACTAGACATGTCCTAATTCATTAGATGTTCCCTTATCCCTTTGAAATTTGCTAGTAATATAGTAATTCACACTTCATTCATGTGAACTTCATTGTGGCATTATCAATATGTTGACAACATGCCCTCATTAACATTACTTCATCAACATATGCAATTTGAATCTCAATGAGTACTTAACTCTGGCATTTGCAAGAGTTTGGACTATCCCAATGGACTTAGTACTGTCACCATTATGTGATCTATAAGCACTATACTGTACTCTCAACTGAGTCCAACCATTTACTCTTTCATGCAAGGTCACTACAACCAATAGGGATTGTATTGTTGCATAGACTTCCATCACTTCCCAAAGTTTTCTTAACATTGTGTTTCAATTTATTTCAATTGTCATTGACCTTTACCTTGTATTGAATTTTATTGAATTTTTGACTAGCTTCTTTAAAAATTTGTTGCACTCATGATGCATGAATTTTCTGCATTTTTATCTATGAAGTTGCTGTACTTTTACATTTTTAATTCTTGCTCATTTATGACAGTCATATTGTTGCTCTTTTCATTTTCATTTGCTGCTCATTTATGAAAGTTATAAAGGGACTACCGGAACTTCTTTATATGATTGTTAGATATGTTGTTTCATTTTTAGTTGTTGACATCAAACAACCCTAGCGATGTTGGTGGCACGATGGACCATGGATTTGCTGCAGCAATAGCTAGTTCTGATCCTTTGAGAGAGGTATGCAACATATTAGTTGATTTGACATTATATTTTCTCTTTTATGGTCTATTATTGAATATTTTCATGATACTTGTACATGTAGTTTAATTTCTATCTTGATGGTTGCTATAGGTCGGTGTCACTCTAGATCATGGACGTAGTAATGTTGTAAATGTGCATCATGACTTTTTGTATGTGGTAAGTGACTATATTTTGTTATATATCATTCCATAATTCAATTTCTATGTATTAACATCTATAATTTTTATTGTATTAGGTGCAGCTTCAAAGGAGTCTAGAGAGGAGGTCTAGTGAGTGTGTTTGAAATACAAGAGAACCAACAAGCACTCCATCTAGTCAATTTTTAAAGGAAACACATGATATTTTTCCTTCCCCTAGGGGGAAATGACTATGTATTAGGCTCATTTGTTGCATGCCTATGTGGCATTTTGGGACATATGTTTTGTACTATCAATATATATGTGACATTTTATGTCCATGTGGTTCTTTTGTAGTAAGCTTGTATGGAATTTTTGGATATATTGTATATATTTTTATCAATATATATCATTGTATACTTTACGGCTTTTTGATTAAAGAAAATATTATTTTTCTACTGCCATTCTTGAATGATGTTATCATGCATATTGTGTAAATTGTATGCTTGAATGTTGTAGGCATGGCTTTTTTTACATCTAATGCTTAAATAATTATTTTCAATTGCTCAATAAGCTCCATCTAATGATATTGTGTAAATAATCTCCATTCCTGGTGGTTTGTATCCTTTGCAATGCTTCAATTACTTGTGCTTCACTTATTCACATGTATGCTTCACTTATTCATGTGTATGTTTCACATATATTGTGTGTATTCACATGTACACTTCATGCTTACAATGTATAATTCATGTGTTCACATGTATTATTCATGATTCATGTGTATACTTCATGTATTTGTGTGTATGCTTCATGCTCCTTGAGTTCTATTGTTGTCTAGTGGCAAGGATTTTAACACCAAAGGTTTCAAATGAAATTTAAGAGCTCCTTCCCATAAAAAATATCATAGCAAAATGTATTGCTTTTAATTCATGGTTGAGGTTGGCACCCAACAACTAATGGTTATGATTATAAAGCTTAGCAATCATTGTATTTGCATCTATAGAACAAGTGGATGTTTTAAACCTCACAGGCATATATACCTTTATGAACTTGTATGAATGTGCATCAAAACACATGATAGTTGTTGATCCAACCAAAAAAAATTATTTTCATCTACTAATATCACAACACTTGACATCTCATTAAATGAAATCAATGCACAAGTAAGTTTTAATGATATTCTAAAGATATTAGATGTGTATGAACAACAATATAAGATTTATTTCTGGATGCATCACCCATGTGTAGTTATCACATTTCTCTCATATTCATCATTTAAATAAGTTGAAAAACCTCCTTCCATTTTCTATGCAGGAAATAACATGATGAATCATTGGGAAACATGGTCCTATAACTTCCACCACATCATGTTTTATAACTCTAGAGCATGAAAAACCTTGCATCATGGATATTGAATATCCAGATCCAATGTTTCACTAGTAGGCTAAGTTTTGCATCTCAACAAGGGTGCACTATTTGGTGACAACAACTACAGTTCAAACTCCTAAGGAATTCAACCAGTTGAACATAGCTCAGAGTGATTTGGCATGTTTGGGTGTGAAAGAGGGAAATTCCTAGCATAAACGTACCCATCCGGATGTATTTGAATAGTTTGTTTGGTCAAACGAGTTGCAGAACAAAAGTTGCACTATTTTGCAACTTTACACTACTTGCATTTGACAACTTTTTCCCCAAGTGAAAATTCGCCACCACGGGAAAACGCCTCTAAGATAGAAAAAAATGAGAGAGGTTATTATAGAGGGGCCCAACGCCACCCCATAGGTGTAGATGATAAATTTCTAAGCATCATGGCATTCAAGAAACAACCCGTCGAAGAATGCAACCATTTTGCACTTTGGACTCTTAAGGGATTCTATCGGTTGAACATAGCTTAGAGTGATTTGGTGTGTTTGGTTGTGAAATAGGAATATTCTTAGAATAAACTTACCCATCCACATGCGTTGAAATAATTCATTTGGTCACACGAGTTGCAAAACAAAAGTTACATCACTTTGCAACTTTACACTAGACTTGCATTTGATAACTTTTTTCCCAAGTGAAAAGTCACGACCACAGGAAAATACCTCCGAGATAGAAAAAACCAAGAAATTTTATTATATAGGAGACCAACATGATCCCATAGGCTCAAATGAGAAGTGAATAAGTATCACGGTATCTGACTAACAATCTGTCAAAGATTGCAACCATTTTACACTTGGAATCTTAAAGGATTTTTTCGGTTGAACATAGCTCAAAGCGATTCAATGTGTTTAGGTGGAAAAGAGGACCATTCATAGCATAAACATACCCACCTAGATGCATTGGAATAGTTTTTTTGGTCACATAAGTTGTAGAATGAAAGCTGCACCACTTTGCAACTTTACACTGCTTGCATCTAACAACTTTTTCTCGAAGTGAAAAGTCACCACCACGGGAAAATACCTCCAATTTGGTGTAAACCAAGATATTTGGTTGTATAGGGGCCCAACATGATCCCATAGGCTCAAACGAAAAGTTTCTAAGCATCACAGTATCCGAGTAACAACTTGTTGAAGATTGCAATCATTTTGCACTTTGGACTCATAAGGGATTCTACTGGTTAAACGTAGCTCAGAGTGATTCAACATGTTTGGGTGTGAAATAGGACCATTCCTAGTGTAAAAGTACCCACCTAGAAACATTGTCATAGTTCATTTGGTCACATGAGTTGTGGAACAAAAGTTGCACCACTTTGCAACTTTACACTACTTGTATTTGACAAATTTTTTCCCAAGTTAAAAGTCACCACCATGGGAAAATTCCTCCAAGTTAGCAAAAAAAAAGAGAGGCTATTGTAAAGGGGCCTAACACAATCCCATAAGATCAGATGAGAAGTTTCTAAGCATCACAGTGTCCGAGTAACAACCCATCAAAGATTGTTGCCATTTTACACTTTAGAGTCTTAAGGGATTCTGTCGATTGAACGTAGCTCAAAGTGATTCGATGTGTTTGGGTGTGAAAGAGGAACCATTCCTAGCATAAATTTACACACTCAAATGCATTGGAATGGTTTGTTTGGTCACACGAGTTGCAGAATGAAATTTGCACCACTATGCAACTTTACACTACTTGCATATGATAACTTTTTCCCCGAGTGAAAAGTCGCCATCATGGGAAAATGCCTCTAAGATAGTGAAAAATAAGAGAGGTTATTGTAAAGGGGCCCAATTCGATCCCATATGCTTAGAAAAGAATTTTCTAAGCATCATGGTATCTGAGTAAGATGTCATCAAAGATTGTAGCCATTTTGCACTTTGGACTCTTAAGGGATTCTACCAGTTGAACGTAGATCAAAGTGATTTAGTGTGTTTGGGTGAAAAAGAAGATCATGCATAGCATAAATGTACTCAATCAAACATGTTGGATTATTTTATTTTCTCACATGAGTTGTAGAATGAAAGTTGCACCACTTTGCAACTTTACACTACTTGCACTAGACAACATTTTCCCCAAGTAAAAAGTTGCCACCACAAGAAAACGCCTCCAAGATAGTGAAAAATGAGAGAGGTTATTGTAGAGGGTCCAAACATGATACCATATCCTTAGGAAAGAATTTTTTAAGCATCATGGTGTCTGAGTAACATCCCATTGAAAATTGCAGCCATTTTCCACTTTGGAATCTTAAGGGATTCTACCAGTTGAATGTAGCTCGAAGTGACTCGACATGTTTGGGTGTGAAAGAGGACCATGCCTAGCATGAAAATACCCACCCAAATGCATTGGAATAATTCATTTGGTCACACGAGTTGCAAAATAAAAGTTGATCCACTTTGCAACTTTACACTACTTGCATTTGACAACTTTTTCCCCAAGTGAAAAGTCACCCCCATGGGAAAACTCCTCTGAGATAGCAAAAACTTAGAGAGGTTATTATAGAGGGGCCCAATGCAATCCCATATCCTTAGATGAAAATTTTCTAAGTGGCACAGTGTCTGAGTAACAACCCATCGAATATTGTAGCCATTTTACACTTTGGAGTTGAAACATGGATTTTTGGGACCCTATGGACTCTTGCACTTCTAGGGTTTTTCACCTAAAAGGAGAGAGACAGGGCCAAAAATGCTAATGTGTCACTCAAATTACAATTTATGAAATGTTTTTTAATGTAAATGAACTTACCTAAATGCAATTGACTAATTTGAATGACCAAAAATGAATGCAAAAGTGTAATTACAACTATGTTTGAAAACACATTCTAATATGCAAACAATTATGTAAATGAAGAAATAATGCAAAATAGAGAATACATGGATGAATCTGAGTGCACCTCGATGACTTGTAATGATTCTAGAGTGTTTTGAATGCTGATGGAAATCACTGATTTTTCACAATGGGACTCATTCACCTAGGGTGGCAAATCGGTCCACCTATTGGTGAAAAACTGTCGGGAGCAAATTTTTGTCTATCGGGATCCAGAATTTGACAAAACTCAAATTTCTAATCCTAAGGTGGGACTCATTCACCATAAGTGGTGAATAAGTCCTCTCCCAAGTTTTTGAAAAATCAGGAGACAACTCTGCAACACTAGATCTAGAGATGTCTGCTTGTCGGGTTGCCAAAGTCAGATCTATAGAAAATAGACAAATAACTCTCTCCAAGCTTGAATTTGATTCAAGTTTACTTGAATCACCTAGTTGACATGAAAATAAATCTTCAACACCTAATAACCTATCAAATTCGCATAAAAAAAGTTGTAAAAAAACATCCAATACGGGAAAAATGATTAGGGGTTAGTGAATAAAGGTTTTCCTTGGTAAAACCACACTTTTGGTGATTAAACCCTTGAAAAGAAAATGAAATGAAAGAGAAAGATAAAATAATAACATGCAAGTGTTATCAAATTACCTAACCCTTAATGATGCAAGTCTAAAGTAATGTCAATGGCTGCCTCAAAGTGCTTGAATTGTTGATGTAAAGTGCTTGAATGTTTGACATGTAGGCTTGAATGCTTGAATGAGTGAGGAGATGTAAAATGAGGTGAAAAAAAATTATTTATACAATTATTATGCCTTAGTATCCATTCATACCTCATCACATGCCAACATCAAGTGATTTTGAATAAAATCTCAAAAGGAAATTTGAAATATTTTGAATTTGGGGCCAAGGGGGACTCATTTGATAGCCATGGCGAATGGGTCCCACCTAGGACCTAAAAACATGTTTCAAGAAAAATGTTTTATTTAATGTTGTTTGTCGGGATAATATGCAAAAATACACTTAATTACAACTTATGAGGGCATAAAGGGACCAAATAAAGCATGAGAAGGGTGTAAATAGTGAAAATATGTCTAGAAGAGCGTGAAAGCTTGTTAGAAGACTTTACAACACTTCACAGTAGGACTTGTTGATGAGTAAAAAGGTGAGTTTTAGGGAAATTGCATTAAATAGAGTCTAGAAGAATGTAGAAATGTCTTACAACACTTCACAACACCTTCACAAGACGTTGTTCTTTGAGTTTGAATACATAAATAAGCATATTCAAGCCATGTTACAACATAAAATCAAAACAACATAGTTCCAACACCATGAAACAAGACCTAAAAGGCCATGAAAATGACAAGGGGCCATTTTTCTATAGCACATTTAGGCCCCAATTTAGTGAGAGGATGAACTTGCTTCAAACTCACACTAAAGTAGCCATGAAAATCAAGGGGAGGGTTCAGATGCACTTATGTTAGCAAGATGGAATGGCAACAATCAAGAGGGATGATCAAGCCCCAGGATGAAGATACCATGGAAAACTAAACATAAGAACAAAGGAACACACAAGTGTTTGAAATGAATTGGATGAAGCTTCGATTGTCAATCCAACTAGTTGTGAAAAGACATCTAGGCTGATTGTTTGAAAAAGAGAATGCATACTCACTTTGGGGCCACGAAACTTCAGGCTATCCATGGGTTGAGAAGGCCCAATTGTATACTCACTCTGGGGCCATGGAACTAGTCATCCACAGGGTGAGAAAGCCCAAAAAGGTAAGATACATATGCTAGTTGGTATGCACTCACAAACACAAAAGTAGCTATGGGGAAACGTCATACCAGTAGGTGGGCTTCTTGCTCAACCATGCAAAAGTTATACTCATTGATAACTTTAACAAGGTGCCACAAAACAAAAGGAATGGGTATCAATTCGAGCTTCATGAGACAAGAAAAGCTTCGTATGCTTAGAACTCATGAAAAAAACAAGATGGCACCATAAGCATGCAATTTGTGTTATGCAAGGCGACCATACAAAATGCAACGATGTGAAAATTAAAAAATGTAAAATGATGTTCGAAGGAGTCTTGTTTAATTTTTGCAAGGTCAGTTACTTAGGGAACATTGTGTCTAATGTCTCCAAGAGAGGACCAATCAAAGAATAGTATATTCACATCTTAGGGGATGCAATGCATAGCATCAGGCCACCAAGAGGAATGTAATATGCTAAGATGGATCACACTTATGGAGGACATCACACCCAATGTCATCCACAAAGTGACGAGTGCATAAAAAAATGACAAGGCTACACTAGGAACCAAAAATGCAAATGAATTAATGGTAATGTATGCCCCCCACTTTAAAGGAATTGCTACACATCATTCTGTGAGAAATTACTTTAAAGTAGAGAAGAAAAGAAAAAGCAAAAAGAAAACAAGACATGAGAGCCAACCTAGAAAGCCCTATGCCAAGTTATATATTTTGAAGTTAGGCTGCATCATGCAAGAAAAATGAAAAATAAAAGAAAAGGAGGAACCTTTCCCCCTAGAAAAGAAAGCACATCAAACACATAAGGGATCTATGGATTTGGGGTCAATATGTTCTTTTGCTACAATGTTTTTATATTAAAGAGCTTGGAATTGTCATCATTCCCCAAATACATAGAACGAGAAGAATGACACAAAGAGATTGAAAACAAAGGAAAGTGAAAGTCCATTTTGAGTCAACATGGAAGAGACATTGTGGTCTCAACACTTTGCATCGTCCCCAAAAGGAAAACACAAGTGAAAATGAAAGAAAACTATTAGGTGAAAGAAAATGAAAAAGCTTTTGGGTCAACATGAAGGAGTCATTTCGGCATCCCTAAAAGGAAAGCACAAAAAAAAGAGAGAAAAAGACAAAGACCTTGTGGGTCAACATGGAAGAGACATAGGGTGTCTCTACGCTTTGCATCATCCCCAAAAGGAGAACACAAAAAAAAAGAGAAAAAGACAAGGAACTTGTGGTTCAACATGGAAGAGACATAGGGTGTCTCTACACTTTGTGTCATCCCCAAAAGGAGAACATTAAAAAAAAGAGAAAAATACAAGGACCTTTTGGTTCAACATGGAAGAGACATAGGGCATCTCTACACTTCGCGTCATCCCCAAAAGAAGAACACAAAACAAAAAGAGAAAAAGACAAGGACCTTTTGGGTCAACATGGAAGATACATAGGGCATCTCTACACTTTGCATCATCCCAAAAAGGTGAACATAAAAAAAAGAGAAAAACACCAAGACATTGTGGGTCAAAATGGAAGAGACATAGGGCATCTCTACACTTTGTGTCATCCCCAAAAGGAGAACACAAAACAAAAATGAAAAAGATAATGCATGATGAATAGAAGAATAGAGATATGAATAGAAGTGTACAAAGAGAGAAAATAAAATGCACGATATGGGGGAACACGATACACAAATGAAAAGGAAAAGAAAAATTGAAAAGAAAAAAGGCTAGTTAGGTGAAATCAAGTAAACCATCTAACATGTCACCTGCCTCCCAGTCATGTTTAGTGTAATGCGAGGGCAGTTGACTATCTAAAGGATTAATTAAAAGTGTCAAACCAGGAGTTGTACTAGGTTCTTCACTTGGTGGAGAGGATGTATCATTTAAGCTCATTGTAGATGAAAATAAAGAATTTAAATCATTATGCACCTCTTCATCAATTTTGGAAATTTTTGCATCATGATTATCATAATTATCATCATCAAGATTAATGACAATAGGAGGAAAAAGGGTGATTTCTAAAAATGGATGTATCAAAAGCTAAGGTTATTGGATTGGTTTAATTTGTTGCAATTGCTGCACTGGACTATCTTGTGGTGGGTCAGGAGAAGGAGGGTGGTCATCTATTACTTCTATTAAAGGTAAAGGTTGATTTTCTTTATTGTCTTCTATGTGAGATTGACGAGCAAGGAGACAACGATGGAACCTTCATTCCCTAGCACTACAATTCCGTTTAATTCTGTTTTGGAGTTGTTGAGATGTAGGAGTGGATTGAGTCATCATAGGTTATTTTTCTTCCGAAGGGGGAAGAACAAAAGAAACCAAAGAGGATGGATCAACCACTTTCTCTTTGGCTTTATACACTTTTTTAATTCAAGGAGGCACAACGGGGTTGGCTTCACTTTCTCTTGGTCTTTTAGATGATGGAGGGGAAGTGTCGAAGGATGGTTGTTCAGGAGGTTGGATGGGTTGCTCAATGTTAGACTTAGGTTGAAGCATGGTTTCATCTATGATAGGAGGTGTGGAAGTGGATGGGGACAAGTTACGAAGAGATAATTTGGCTATCTTTTTGGATTTAAAATTTTCATAGGCTATGAAAAAGAAGTCCTTGCGAGGGGTGATAGGTTCTATGGGTTTAGGCTAGAAGGATTCTAATGAGAATTTAACTTTGGAAGATAAAGGATTAAATCCACTATGGTGTATGGTGACTATCTTGTTGTCATGTGGAAACTTCAAGCACTTATGAACAACTCTTGGGGCCGCTTTCATTTAGTAAAGCCAAGGGAGGCCTAGCCACAAACAAAATTGGTTAGATTGTAAAATAATTGAAAATGTTACCTCCAAATTTGTAGGTCCTATTTGTAAGGGTAGCATGATTGATCCAATCGTAGGGCATACAAAACCATTATGTGTTTTAATCCATGCAATGTGTTTATTGTAATAATCTTGATATAGTTCATGTAATGCCAAAAATTGTTATGTGATCACATTCTCACCACAAGAGGGATCTATTAATATCCCATTAGTGGGATTATCATATATTTTTCTATTTATGTAGAGAGGACCATCATGAAGCTTTTGGAGTATGTCTTTAGCAGAAAAAGTAATATCAAGCGATTTTGTGGTTTCACCCTTATGAGGGATAACATTTATCATAGCCACAAGGTTATCCATAGGACTAGCTTGGGTAACACTAGGAGTTGTATCATGTTGTTCATTATTTGTATCAATAGTCATTACATTAGGCTTGGAAGGTTCACTAGCCTTGAAAAATGAGGTAGTATGTTTCAACATAGGATTGGTGAAAATTTGTAAATTCTGGTTAGGAGGTGCAATAGACTTATTTCCTTGATCATTAACACCCGCAATGGTTAATTCACTCGAATCAATGAGGTCTTGAACTAAATGTTTAAGATGCTTAAAATGTTTGGTGTCATGGCCATTTTGATGATGAAAATAACAATAAGCATTTGAAGGTAGGTGGTAATGGTTGATTTGGATCAAGTGGTCAAACAAGTGGCAAAGTGAGCATACATTTTTGAATTAATTGGTTCATTGTGTGATGGAGGGTATCGGGTAAAGGAGTGAATTATCTGTTCTGATCACCATGCGAGCCACTTGATTTGGAACGGATTGGGTTGGTTGTGGTTGAGGTCAAGGAGGTAGATTAAACTGTAAAAATCCTCTATTAGGTTTGCAGAAGTTTTGTGTGTTGTTTTGGTTTTGATTGGTGTGTTCTCATTTGTCAACTCGATTGGAAGTGGATTTTGAATCACGACTTGAAACCAAATTTTGGTAGTCACATAAGGTTCTACATAAATGCATGAATGAAGGGAATTTCATCATGGCAAGTTTATCCTAAAGGTTGGTCTGGAAATTTTTGATAAACATCTTCTACAGATGTGCATCGGGAAGCTTGGCATCAATTTGAGTATATGAGGATTGGTAATGTGAGATGAAATCCATCACTTTTTCATCTATGTTTTGTCTACATCTCATAAGGTCTTCCATTTCCTTTTTTGGTGTCATGTGAACTTGAAAGTTACTAATGAAAGCATCCACCAATTCATTGAATGAAGAGATGGAGTGATTGGGAAAGTTGGAAAACCATTCTAAGGTAGTTTCTTTCAAGGTCCTTGGAAAAAGTTTTGCTAAAAGTTTGTAAAGGAAAAATTCACTACACAAAGCTGTATAAGCATTAACATGGTTGATAGGATCTCCTTTTCCTCCATATTTCTCAAACTGAGGCATTTCTATCAATTGTGGCATTGAGGTACGTAAGATTTATAAGGATAAGGGACTACTATGGACATAATATGTGGTTAAAGTGGATTGACCTTGAATGATGTTGGAAAGTTGATTTTGCATAGATGAAATGGTGGTGAGAAGTTGTGTAAGAAGAGGATTGGGGTATGTGGGTTGAGGTGGAAGGGAAAATGGTGATGGAGTGTAAGTGATGTTAGGGGAAGTGAAAGGAATCTAAGAGGTGTGAAGTGGTATAAGGGACTTGCAATGCCACAAAGGAAGTAGGAATGCTAGTGGAAATCAAGAAAGAAGTAGCATGATGCATAGTTGTATGGACTTGCAGATTGGTATAAGTTGGGATGGAAGCAATGATTGAAGGGGGAGGAACTTGAGGTGCTCCTTGGCTTACAGGAATGGTTGTGGATTGGGTATTGGATGAGGCATGTTTATTGTAAATCTTATCAATTTTCTTCGTCACTTGCAAGCCATCATCACTTTCAATCAAACGATGAAGATTCTCAATGGTAGGTATGGAAGTTGTGGAAATGTTTTCAAGTGACAAGTCTTGTTGTAAATGTGCAAAGTCCTCATGAATATTAATGACTTTTTCTTGTGAGAGGGAATTGTTTTGGTTGTCAACATTCATTGGATGGAAAGGTGAAGGCATGTAAGTGGTATTGTCAAGGCCTAATGCACCATAGTCCATACTAGGAGTAGGAGCTCGTGAGATCCCAAGGTCCACAATGAAAGTGCTATCACGGGATGCTATGAGTCTAGAACTTCATCTCACTAAAGTATTATCAACGGGGCACCAAAAACTCATGAAAGTACCACAAAGGAGGGGTGAAGGAAAATGCAAGCTAATCTAAGAGCTCTAAAATGAAAATAATAGAGAGTCTTCTAATTGTAACATATATCCAACTACAGAAAACAAAAATGGAAACAAATGGTAGAAATGTTGTCCAAAAAGTATAGAGGGACTCATTCGCCCTAGGTGGCGAATGAGTCCCAGTATGAAGTTTTTTTAGTGTTTTTCACAAATTTTAACATGATTTAAATGCTCTACAGTATGCAATTTTCAAATGAAAAATGCATATTTTTACTTTTTTCAATGATATGTAATGCAAAAATGAAGCTACATGAAGGTTTCACTAATGCAAAATGAAAAGTCCTAGAATGCAATAAAAAATCAATGTCTTAATTGAGTGCTAATGCAAACAGAAACTAAGATGCAGTATGTGAATGCAAAAAAAAATATAAAGTGTTCAAAATTTGGGTTCACCAAAATGAAACATAGATTTTTGGGACCCTATGGACTACTCTTGCACTTCTAGGGTTTTTCACCTAAAAGGAGAGAGATGGGGCCAAAAATGCTAATGTATCACTCAAATTAGGATGTATGCAATGTTGTTTAATGTAAATGAACTTAAATAAATGCGATTGACTAATCTGAATGGCCAAAAATGAATGCGAAATTGTAATTACAACTATGTTTGAAAACACATTGTGATATGCAAACAATTATGTAAATGAAGAAATAATGCAAAATAGAGAATACAAGGATGAATCTGAGTGCACCTGGATGACTTGTAATGATTATGGAGTGTTCTAAATGCTGATGGAAATCACTAATTTTTCACAGTGGGACTCATTCACCCAAGATGGCGAATCAATCCACCTATTGGTGAAAAACTATCAGGAGTTGGTTTCTGTCAATCGGGATCCAGAATCTGACAAAACTCAAGTTTCCAATCCTAAGGTGGGACTCATTCACCACAGGTGTAAAATCAGTCCTCTCCCAAATTTTTGAAAAATTATGAGACAACTCTACAACACTTGTCGGGTTGTCGAAATCAGATTTGCAAAAAATGAACAAATAACTCTCTCCAAGCTTGAATTTGACTTAAGTTGACTTGAAGCACCTAGTTAACTTGAAAAGAAATATTCAACACCTAATAACCTGTCAAATATGCATACAAAGAGCTGCAAACAAACATACAATAGGGGAAAAATGATTAGGGGTTAGTGAATAGGGGTTTGCCTTGGTCAAACCCCACTTTTGGTAATTAAACACTTGAAAAGACAATGAAATGAAAGAGAAAGATAAACTAATAACATGCAAGTGATATCAACTTACCTAACCCTTAATGATGTAAGTCTGAAGTAATGTCAATGGTTGCCTTAAAGTGCTTGAATTGTTAATGTAAAGTGCTTGAATGCTTGAAATGTAGGATTGAATGCTTGAATGAGTGAGGAGATGTAAAATGTGGTGAAAATAACTTATTTATACAATTATTGTGCCTTAGTATCCATTCATACCTTATCATAGGGCGACATCAAGTGATTTTGAATAAAATCCCAAAAGGAAATTTGAAATATTTTGAATTTGGGGCCAAGGGGGACTCATTCGCCACCCATGGTGAATGGGTCCCACCTAGGACCTAAAAACATGTGTCGAGAAAAATGTTGTACTTAATGTTGTTTGTCGGGAAATATGCAAAAATACACTTAATTACAACTTATGAGGGCATAAAGGGACTAAATAAAGCATGAGAAGGGTGTAAATAGTACAACACTTCACAATAGGACTTTTTGATGAGTAAAACAGTGATTTTTAGGTAAATTTCATTAAATAGAGTCTAGAAGAATGTAGAAATGTCTTACAACACTTCACAACACCTTCACAAGACGTTGTTCCTTGAGTTTTAATACCTAAATAAGCATGTTCAAGCCATGTTACAACATAAAATCAAAGCATCATAGTTCCAACACCATGAAACAAGACCTAATAGGCCATGAAAATGACAAGGGGCCATTTTTCTATGACACGAGAGTCTTAAGGGATTCTGTCGGTTGAACATAGCTTGGAGTGATTCGACATGTTTGGGTGAAAAAAAGGACAATGATTAGTGTAAACATAACCACCTAGATGATTTGGAATAGTTCTTTTGGTCACACAAGTTGTAGAACAAAAATTGCACCACTTTGCAACTTTACACTACTTGTATTTGACAACTTTTTCCCCAACTCAAAAGTTGCCACCATAAGAAAATGCCTATGAGATAGTGAAAACCGAGAGAGGTTATTGTTGAGGGTCCCAACGTGATCCCATAGCCTTCAATAAGAATTTTCTAAGGGTCACAATGTATGAGTAATAGCTCGCCAAAAATTGCAGCCATTTTGCATTTTGGACTCATAAGGGATTATGTTGGTTGAGCATAGCTCAAAGTGATTGGCATGTTTGGGTGTGAAAGAGTACCGTGCCTAGCATAAATGTACCCACGCGGATGTGTTGGAATAGTTCATTTTTTCACACGAGTTGTAGAACGAATGTTGAACAACTTTATAACTTTACACTACTTGCATTTGACAACTTTTTCCCCAAGTGAAAAGTCACCACCATGGGAAAACACCTCCGAGATAGAAAAAAATGAGAGAGGTCATTTTAGAGGGGCCCAACATGATCCCATAGGCTTAGATGAGAATTTTCTAAGTGTCACAGTGTTTGAGTAACAACCCTTTGAAGATTACAACCATTTTGCACTTTGGACTCATAATGGATTATGTTGATTGAACGTAGCTTGAAGTGAAAAGCAGTGCCTCACCTAAATAAGCTGAAAGTTACTTAAAAACTATTTATTACCACATGTAAATCCTTGGAAAATTTTGAAATCTCCTTGCTTCAAATGAAGTGTCTTGGAAACATTCACTTGGAAGTCCATTCCATTGACCTTTTGACTCTAATTGCAAAAACACACTTTTAATGACTACCACTTTTCTACCACTTAAGTTTGTTGTTTCAACTTCACTTTAAAAAAAAAAAATTGTGGAGAGCAATATAAAAAGGAAATAAATAGACAACCACCATAAATAGACAACCACCATAAGTTAACTTTTCCATCACTTAAGTTTTGTTGTTTCAACTTCACTTTTAATGACAATAAATAGACAACTACCATAAAGTATACAAAGGATCATCAAATTATACATAGAGGAAAAGGCAATACTCAAAGAACAACCATAAATTATTTAAGTTAAAGGTCTTTTATTTTATGAAAAAATCATTGAAAAGGAATTTTAATTATTTCATTAGGCTTATTTTCATGATATTCACATGCACGAGTGAAAAGGGATTAAGTTTCATCTTCGATTTTTGAGTTTCGATCAATAATAGTGCATCATTTATGCATTGTGTCAATAAACCATAATGCTGATTTGTACCTTGGAATGTTGTATCATGGAAATCTGAGTCCAAAAATGGTTAAGAATCATTGTGATATTTTTTTAATAACCCGAGACAACCCAAGGTATGCGCTCATGTTGTTCCATCCTTTGTTTGTGCTATTGGCCATGTGACTATATCACCAAAGTTGGAAAGAGCACCAAATGCCAAGTGACTGTTTAGAGAGATTGGTTGGTTGAATAATGTTTGGGAGTTGTCAAAGGTGTTGGATGGTATTAAAACATTATTTCCCCAACTGTTCATGTTGTTTTTCCCTTGTTGGTGTGTTTGTCCTTCCTTGGATGCCCACTAAGCTAGGTTAGAAATGGTGGCAAGGTGTACTAAGATGTCTTGTGCATTGCTTTTTAATGAAGCCCTTGAAGGGTGACTATGATTATGTAAAGAGATAGATCATGATGACAGTGACTCTAAAACTCATCCAAGATTAGAGTAGATTTTGGAAAGCCAAACACAGAAAACCTGAGAGTAGATAAGCTTGACAATGATGGATTCCCTTTTATTGGTTTAGACTTATATATAGTGGGGACATATTAATTGGAAAGGTGAGTTCACAGCCTTTTGATGCAAAATTTAGCCTTGATTCGAAGCATACTAAATGATGAAGGGTTGATCAAGTTTTAATGTCAAATAATGATGATGGAAGGAGTTCTAGGGTCTATAGAAGAGCAAGAAAATATGCCTTTGAATGTAATAGAAGGAATTGTTTCAGATTTTGTCATCAATCCACATGCTTTTCCTTCAAGACAACTTTAAATGTAAACCATAAACCATTATAACTAACTTTAAATGTAATATACACATTTAATTGAGGCATATATTAAGGAATATACACATTTGCATGTATTAATTTATCATAATTTTTGTATATCAAAAAATACACTAAGCTAATAAAAAATATTACAATAGTGATGGAAGAACATCTTGAAAATCCTCCCATTTCTCAATACTTATAGAAATACATGCAAGGAAATAATCCTCCCATTTCTAGTCCAGATCATGAAATATATTGTACAAGAAGAAAAAAAGGAGTTGCCCAATTTTTTTTCTCTAATCCACCTCAAGTGGCCCAGTAATTTGTATCCCAAAATTCTTCAAATCATGTACATACCCTACTCCCTTGGAAACACATGGGTAGTAGCCTCTCCATGGTTGTGTACTCTCATTGGAATCTAGTCCACAAAAAACTTGCAAAAACCTAACAATTTCAGACATGGACTCACATAAAAATCATTCAAAGACCAATAACTGAATAATGTCAAACATACACCTTCTGACCAAATATATTATCACCTTCATGCATGCTATAAGTAGATTGATTGAAGGTCCTACAATGGTGATGTGGCCCATATTTCGCTACTTTATAATCTCTCGATGATCCTACGTAATAATTTTAAATATATATAAACATAATTAACATAAAACATGTAGCATATACGAATCCAAGAAATCTATGAAATGGAAAAGAAAGAGAAGATTGAAAAACAAAAAAATGCACCAGAAACTGATGTTTCTCATACCACTAAACACTTGCACTAGCAACCAATGTTCTTTTCTTAAGTTGATAATATTTAATGAAGCCTTTCCCTTTTTTCTCTTTCACTAGTTTTGCATATCTCTTCACTAAAGAAAACATATAATTAATAAAGTGGGTTAAAAGACAATCACAAATACATCAATGACAGTCCTAAATGTATATGACATCCAACACCAATAGATAATACCAACTTAAAGGTAGTTAATAAAGGGAAGTATATAATTATCATTTTGAAAATTAACAATAATGTAATTTTGAAAGCCCTTCTACAATCAAACTTAAATGCTTGAAAGAAAGTAGTGATCAATAACACGACTTTAAAAAATCAATGTGCATACTTACAAATCAATCTAGGGAACCATCCAGGTCTGCTCTACTCTTTATTGTGTCAAGTATTGCCTCATGGTTAGACTCACACACTTTCCATAAGTTCTTGTTCACAGGTCCACCCTTATATTTGATCAAATGAATGTTGGTTGTGACAACAAGGTTCAAGTAGTGAAGAATCTTCCGATGTGTGTCAAAGTCCTCAAACAACCAATCTATAGCATTCTTAACTGGGTACCTTCTAAGCCATGTTCTAGTAACAACCATCAAACCTGTAGGATATTCTATGTTTTCTCCATCTATAACTAGGGCCTCCAATTTCTTTTCGGCTTCAATACAATGACACATGTAATAATATGTACCCTCTTCATTTTCTTCATCTGCAATCACCACATAAACATGCCCTACATTGAAATATTCATCTTGTTAGATGTATTTAATGAACATCAAAATAAAAACTAAAAGTAATATATACTACTTGGTTCTAGTAGGTTTGATACATGATCACAATCAATGGATGATTGCATCTCCTTGATTTGTAGAGCCTTCAAGAGATGATAAGTGTCAAGTGGGGTTAGACTTCTTATAGACCATTTGTCAACCTACTCTATTGACTGAAAATAATTCCATGCTTGAAGTGTACATGCAAAACAAAAGAATGCCATCTTTCACATATGGATAGTCCATGTACTTGCATTGGAGATTCTAAAAGAGTGTAGCTTGCTTGATCTTGTTAGTGTACAAAAATCCTCATATTTTTCAATGTTAGTATCATCTACTAAATGAAAAAATCTAGAAACTAAAGAATTACCTTCACTACCTGAACCCATTGCATGATTGCACCAGTCGACAATTGATCTTGCATCTGTCAACTTTACACTGTCTTTTTACTTTAACTCTTCTCATGCTAAGGATCTTTTGATAATCTATGCACCTGCTTCATCATGCTCCTCATTTCCATGCTCAGGCTTTGATAAGTTCCACATATGGGGAACACCACTGATCCTATGCATCCTACTTAACCAGTAAAACATTCTAGAGTTCTTGAATTGTGATGTACAATTATCTAACCATATGATATGCTAACTAAATGATATTCCCCTACCAGCCAGATCAACATAAAACATCTAAAAACAACCTTGAAAAAAAATTTAGAATGTGTGTGATCATCGCTGATGTAAAAGTGATACTCCCTCAATACTTTCTTGTTATCCTCTGTATTATCATTTGCATGAATGAATGCTATATGCATAAATATAGCAACCTGCGTGGAGTTGTAGTACTGTGATTGCACCTCGTTCAGTGGTTGTAATGTGTAGTTCTTTGTGAAGTCGACAACTAAAATGATGTTATGAAGTGGAAACATGTCCTTACATAACTTGAATTGTGATTCCAACCATCGAGCTCTATGTGTATGCCTTGCATACTCATAGACCACCTTATTACAGAAAATACCCATAAATTGATACACTAGAATCTCTTCACTGACCAATTCACACTTCTTAGCTTCTTTCCCATCTTTTAGACTATAGGCCATTGTCTTGTATTTTCCAAATTCCACAATTCCATTTCCAATTGTGTGTATACTAGCCATGTGTTGGAAATTTGGAAAATGTTGTATGCCACCACAATGATCACATGTGCCATCCAAACATGACTTCTTTTAAAAAAATTGACCATCCACTCTTTCACATAAAATGGAAGATAAGAATTCCCTTGAGGATTTAGTTGGAGGCCTTATGTTACATTCCTGCAAAACATTGTTAGTATGCATATCTACACATATACGTCAATAAACATCATAATGGTTAGAAAACTCAATATGTACTCTACAACAAGTAGTGTGATGGCCTCATCTAATGGTTCAATAACTAAGCCCTTAAAATTGTAACTTAGAGATTAGACATCTGCACTAAGTAGTTATCTTGCTCATCATGAAGGTTTATTTCATTGTCAACCTAGGAATGTAAACTTGAAATTGGTTAGCACTGTATGTGCACTAGGACTGCACTATAGTCATCCTTAAACTAGAAAAGAAACATTAATGACAATAAAATGCTAGAAAGAAATTAACATAAGCAGTGAGCATGAATCAAAAACTACACTGAGCATCAAAAATTGAATTGGAAATGGATGACATAAGTAGAAATCTCAACAAACAGACAGGAAACTACTCTATCTGCCTTGGCTGCAGGAACAATTACATAATAGAGTTCCAATGGTCATAGGAGTAGACAACTGCTGAAATCAAAACTAGTTACTGAACAAAAAAATAACTATTAAACTAAATGGATGGAATTCTCACCAAGTGGCCCCCCTTGAATGATTTTTCCCTAAGCTAACTCAAATGCAACAAATCAGAATATCATTTTATTCCTTGAAAACATGATTACAACATATCAACAATATGACTATATTACTTAAACTAAAAATGGAAGTACAATCTCAGAACATCCAACCTTGTGAAAAGGGACATCTAACAATTATTTATAGAGGGAAAAGCTTCTAATTAACCTTAACTACCTAGGTAGTTGACTCCAACATAATAGGAGGATGCCATTTATTGAAAACGTGGAAAAGAGAGGGATGAAGTTATGCATGCACCAGATTTAGTCAAAGCGGACTCTCCCCAATGAGGATCCAACACAACACATTTCCTAGATTTTCTCAACTAACAAATATGATCATTTAAAATGTGGTTATAATTTCCATATGAGTTAGGAATTTCCCTCCATTGACCTCTTTAATGACCATATTTTGGACTTCCTTACCAACTGACCAGTTGGCAAGAACTTCTTCTACTTTGTATGCTTCATTTATATTAGCATCTTAATGTGAACCTGCATAATGACATTAGTACACACAAAATAATTGCATATCCATAATTACCTTAAAGTAACATCCATTCAACCACATGTAAAGGGTAAGTGCACCAAGATGGTTCCCAAAAAGGGAGCTTAAGTGGCCAATTTTTTCTGAAATCAGGAAATACTGACCTTGGATGTGAAATTGAGGATAGTTATACTCAAAATTTTGAGATGGAAAAAAAACAAGGAATGAAGTGCTCTAAGTCTAATTTCTAAACTACTAATTTATTTTTAAGGGTAAGTGCACCAAGATGGTTCCCAAAAAGGGGGCTTAAGTGGCCTCTTTTTTTCTGAAATTAGGAAATACTGACCTTGGACATGAAATTGAGGATAGTTACACTCAAAATTTTGAGATGGAACAAAAACAAGGATCGAAGTGCTCCGAGTCTAATTTCTTAACTACTAATTTATTTTGAAAATGGTTGAGATTAAGGGGTTCAAAAGAGGGACGTACACAAATTGGTGATATTTTTGTCAGGAAAACATAACATAGTAACTCTTGTACGACCTGAGCACGGTGAACTTTTTTGTAGTATTTTTAAAATCGCTATGATCAAAAGTTAGCTAACAGTATCTAGTTGATGCACAATTTTTTTGATAATTTTTTAATGAATATTTGATTTTTTACTAATTTTCTAAGTGGGGACTTCCTGAAAAGTAGAATTTTGGGCGTGCTTCCCCTAAAATTTTTTGAAGGTAATTGATTTTTTAATTTTTTTAAATTTTTAAATTTTAGAATAGAGTCTAGTTTCTAAAAATGTAATTTATTTAAAATTTTGATGAACGTTAATTTATAACGAAAAAAAGTCAAACACTGCTTTTTGGCGAAAAAGAGACATACAAACAAAATAAATTATGGATGAAAGGCTTAACATTGTTAAAAAGTGAAAAAAATTACATCATTGGATAGCTAAGAGAGAACCTAACATTACCCATGTGTTTTCTTTTGTCGATATTGAACTAGATGCAATCTTGATGGTGAGTACGAACCCGATTATGTGAAAAAATTGTAGAATTTGCAAAACACTTCTCTGGTCATTGGGAATGCCCTCCAAGCCTTTGGGTTGGTATTCCAAGGAAAATACCAATGCTAAGGCTCGAGGATTTCCAAAGAAAAATATAACGCGCTCGTGTTATTTCCTAGTTTTGACATTTTGCTTATCTGGGATACATTCCAAGCAAGACATAATGCACTCGCGTTATGTCTTCATTAATGTTATGTCTTCGTTAATGTTAATGTATGTATATATCCTTGTATGTATGTATGCCTATATGTATTAGTGCATGTATATTGTATGGATGTAGGATTTAATGTACATATGTATTATGCTTGTATGTATTTATGTATGTCTTTAGAGGGAGGGAGAATTTTAAGAGAGAGAGAGAGAGTTGTCTAGGTAGGGTGGGATGGGGAAAGGGGGTGAAAGTGAGTTTAAAAGAGGAGTGGGAGAAAAGGGGTTAGAGTGAGGGGGACTTAGCTAGGTAGGGTGAGAGGGAGAGACTTCAGAGATAGGTAGGGAGAGGGAGTGGGAGAGAGTGGGAGAGGGTGGGAGAGAGTGGGAGAGG
>VDFB02075012.1:27218-108163 GCA_007258455.2 Sequoia sempervirens
TGATTTTTGGAATGTTTTGTGTGACGTTTTGGGATGGAGGTGTAAATGAAATGGGGATGGTGGATGAGATTGGCAGAAAAGATGTCTCTACTATGGTGCTCACATCAAAATCCGAAGGCAACTTGGCCCCTTGCTTTGCTAGTTCAAGCATGTACAACGAAGGGTTGAGTCTCATCATGACGTTGATGATTCTATGGTTATCCGGATTTTGGAGCATTTCAGCTATTTATTCGCGAGACATTCCAAAGGTGAGGTCCTCCCCTTGATTTTCTTCTTGTGGGTTTTGTGATGATGAGGGGATCAATGGATTGCTTGATTCTGCGAGATTCATTTCTGCGTTTGTTTGGCTAAGGTCACTTGAAGCGGGAGTTTCTTTGTGGGCTTCCATACTCTTCTTGTATTGAGATCTCATTTGAACCATAAAACAAGGATCAATCTTCGGAAATATGGGAGATGAATCTCTTGATTCCTTGGATTTAATCTCTATTTTATGTCCCAAAGTGAAATTTTTTAGGATGCCTTTTAGGATCAAACGTGATGATGATATGATGGTGATGTTTAAGATGGATGTTATGGATGTTTTTGGCTTTTGATAAATCTTGAATGAAATGCTAGGACTTTGGATTTTTGATTGGTTTGATTTTTTGGATTTTGATATTTTGTCCTTGATCTTGATTTGGATGCTAGGACTTTGGATTTTTTTGATTGGTTTGATTTTTGGATTTTGAGATTTTGTCCTTGATCTTGATTTGGATTTTGATTTTGAGCAAAAAGACCCTAAGATGTTTGATAATGATCTAAAGGATAGTTGTGTTCAAAGGATGATGATTTGGATATGTGTGAGGAGAAGGATGCATCTACCCACACCTACCCAAACAAGACGATTGTTTCACTAAGTAATATGGAGAAGGATTCATCTACATACACTAAGTTAGACAAGATGATTTGGATGACTTTGACTAAGGATATGCAAAAGGATGCATTTACACATTCCTAGCCAAAGGTGTTTTGATAAATGTTTTCAAGGACTTGATTTTGAGTGATTGCTTGATTTTGTCATAAAGCCTAGCATTTCAAGGATAATTTCAAGGTTTCTCAAAAGATGACTTGTGAGATGAATGTTTGGATGTTTTTGAAAGATGGATGAAAGAGGTTTGATTTGTTTTGATCCCTAGATGAACCTAAAAAAGACCACTTTGTATTTTTCAAGACCTAGGTATTGAAGAGCATGCATATGCTTCCTAAAGACCTTTGTTAACCAAGGAATGATTTGAACATTTTGGATTTCCAATCAATGATTTTTGCTTTTGGGATTTGGAGTCTTCAACACACATGAAAGTTCATTTTGCTTAGTCTTTGCTTAATGGATTTATTTTACCAAAAACACTCTCTTTGATTAAAGTTTCAAACTAATATGTCCAATGTCTTAATTTCTTTAAACTCCACAAGATATTTTATGTGGAAATTCAATGAACTTAAGGCAAGGGTTTTCCTATTGTTTACTCAAGAAGACAAATTGAGATATAATCCAATGCTTGGGAACCTCTGACATTGAATCCTTGGGAAAGCAGTAACATATGGATTGAGTCAATGATATTTGTCTTAAAGAGGGTTTGAAATTTTGAGAACCATGTTGAATGTTTGTTCGCAAAATGTTTTCGAATACACACTGTGTTTTCAAACAAAGAATAATTACAAGCCCTATGGATGTGATAGACAATGTTTGTTGAGTCCCCACTTGGACAAGTCCAGCTACGCCTACTTTTAGTGGATGGTTAGATGCTTGACCCCACTGGCTCCCCTCCACGGCACTCACTTATACGGGGCAGCCAAGCACCAACACCCATGAAACTCCCATGGCATGCTTTCCATCTCTACTAAAAGCCGTAAAATTGTGGAAGGCTTGAGCGACTGGATTCTTGCACCAACAAAGCAGTTAAGGTTTTTGGAAATTTCACAGCATGGGTTCTGAAGTAAGGACTTTTATGTTGGGAGTTGTTAGCAGGGGTCCCCCTTTCGGATCCATCTTGTCGGAGCCAACTACAGCGTGATTACAGTTTAACCAAAATCCTCACATTTATATCTAGAATTTGGAAATACTCTTGGCTTTGAGTGTTACCGGTTGAGTGCGTCGCTTGGGTGTTTTTCCCAAAGGCGGGGGCCCTCTAAGATAAACAAAAGCGAGGAAACAAGGCCTTGTCAATGCAACGATGCGATCTTTGATGGCACAAAGAAAGAGAATGCGCAAAAATGACCCTACTCACACTCTGAGATGTTCAATTTTTAAACCCAAATTGAAGTGTTTCAAAGCAATAAAATGTATTTTGAGTGTTTCTCTTGCACCCTAGATCGCACGAAGCGCAAGGGGAGAGGATACGTACTCAAAAGACAATCACACAATTCAAACACTTGTTCATTTTATACCCTTCAAAGCAATTGTGTGATTCATTTTAAAGCACCAAACTTGAGTGTGAATTTGCTTTGTTCAATTTTTAGCCCAAAACGAAATCTAGTAAGTGTCCTAAGATTCGTTTTAAGTCCTTTGCAATGAAAATCAATTTGTTCGTTTTAGACCCAAACGAAAATTAGTGTCCTAAAACGAAAAGAAGAACAAATTCGTGAGGTAGTGTTGATCAAACACTAAAGTGTTTAAAAACACATTGTGTTTTCAAAAAAAAATTTCCCCTCCTTGGTTTTCATTTGATAGCCTTCTCTTTGTTGATTTTTCGCTTCCTTGTACCTTGTTCACTTGCCTTTGTTCGCTTTTGTACCTTTGTTGTTCATTGTACCTGTTAATATCACAAATAAAAGTTAAAAATTAATACATGTCAACTTGAGGAAATCTTCTTTAAAGAGAGGAAAAAAAAAAAAAAAATTGCATTGACATTCATTATTGAATTGTTATTATTCTATTTATTTCTCTCCTTTGTAAAGAACTTAATAAAGTCAAATAACAAAGAATAATAACTCACTAATGAATGTCAATGTATTTTTGAACTTCATCACAAAATCATAACAAAACATAATAAATTTGAGATTTAAATAAATAAATATTCAAATTCATTTTCAAAGCAGAAAAAGTATGCCTTATGTTTTGCCTCTAATTTTCTTTTCTAATAGAACCATAGAAGAAAATTTGTTTTGTCCATACTTAAATCTTTTTGATTTTCACATACTTCTAATGTTCAGGAATTGATAAGTTTTACCCTTGTATGAAGTACGAGCCACTTGAAGCATGACAATTAATTATGATATGACTGTTAGCCGCCCACCCACACAGAATAACTAGCCGCCTACCCACAGAGAACAACTAGCTGCCTACTTGGAGATCAAGAGAATCTACACCAGCAACTCAATGTTTGGCTATCTGACACCATTGAAAATTAGGGGCAACGCCTTTACGTTTACTGCTAGTAGGGAAGAACATAAATGCTATTATCTTTACAGACAATGGAATTTTGAAAAGAGAAGTGGCGCCATAAAAAAAAATCAAAACCAATCTAATTTGCAGTTATACTGACAACGTTGACTTGCATACCCAGCTAAGTAATGAATTACTGGCAGAGGTATATCTACCAGGCACTTGGTTTTAAATGATCATGATCAAGCACAAGGAAAAGAAGTCTCTCTAGCCAGCAGCGTAGAGTTAATTTCTGGCAGCTTAGAATTTCTGGCAGTTACTATTTGACAGGCGCAAAAGAATATACAGAAAAGCCAACGTACTCCACAACAAACAAACGATGGATCTTCAACTTGGCATTCTCATTGGCGAAAACCCAAAAGAAACCTCGACCAAGGTCACAGGGAAGAAATCTATCAGGAGAATGGACAAACTTTAAAACTTTGAAAATTCTGGGCGAACTTGTGACCAGTTTTCATGAGCCAGAATTCCCACCACAAGCTTACATCTCTAATGATATCTATATCCAAATTACAAGATGGAAGGACTAAGCGGCATTAAGATTTTATCAGGTATTTTATGTGAAAAACTTTAAAACTTTGAAATGAAGCACAAGTTATAAAATAAGACACGTGGACTGTGTGACAGAATGGCTTCAGAGAACGGTGGTCTCAGAGAAAACCAGTGACTCCCTTAATGCCTTAAAAAATTGCAATCTCATTAGATGCAAGGATGGCGTGATGATGACACATTGTGTTTTGGATAAGAGCCATTGCTAAAGTTGATGCGCTAGCATTGAAGGAGTTGGCATATTCGTGCAACCTGTTGAAGCAGATTAAGGAGATTTTTATGACAGCAATATAGGTGTTATGTATAAAAATGTAGTATGAGCATCAAGACTGAAAGTTACACGAAATCAACCATAACCAAAACATATCATTGATTGTTAATAACCGTAATATGGGAGAGTAGCAGTCTAAAAAATCACAAAATATAATTGACAGGCATAAAGCTGCTCCATGTTAAACAAAAAAAAAAAGGTCATCAACGTCATGGAATATCTTAGTGTGAAATAAAAACATTCAAACTAAGATACAGAAATTTGAACACAAGCAGTATGTTATATATGGTAAGATTCTCAAACAAGCATGAGCAGCTGCCCTCCTTCTAGCGCCAAATGTGAGTGCCTTTAAAAATCTGCAAATACTAAACTCAAACAAGGGTTAGCACCTACAAATCCTTCAAGAACACTCCTATGAAATACCTTGCAAAGTGCTTAAAACATGCATCAAAAGGATGAAAGAAAGCTACAAGCATCATGAAAGCAATCACAAGTTACCTATTCCATAGTTGGATTGGTGTCACATGTGTTAGTGACCCTTTCCCAATCCTTGATCAAAGCTCAAATGATAAAAATGCAAATGGAGATGATAGATTGATGATAAACAAGATCAAATCTCAAATGAAGAGAGTAACCTTGCATGAAATTGTGAAAGATTTGCTTGAGGATGATGCACCTATTTAAAGATTTTCAAAATGCTAAGTGTTGAAGAGGGACCAATGTGGGATCAAAAACAAGCCAATGAGTTGAGGACACTTGTCATCATGTGATTAGTTGATGTGTGTGCAGAAGAGTGCCCAAAAAATTTTGAATTCAAATTTGCAATAAATTTTGAGAGGGGACAAGAAGAAGAGCAATAAATGCCCTGTTTGACTTGTCATGTTGAAAGATGAGATTTTAATAAATCAATAAAATTGATTTATTGTGCAAGTGGCTAGATCTAGATAATGCAAGTGGGGTGGGATTAGCATTAGATTAGGATTAGATGATGATTATGCTGATTTAATGCTGATTAGATGATTTGACTTCCAAGACTTTGATAATTGATTTATTTAAATCAGAAAATGATGAAATATAATTTAAGATTTGATTTAAATGAAGTCCTGATTAATTTAATTAAATGGATGATGCAAGATGAAGGTTGAATGATAATGTTTAATTGATAAATGAATGGATGAAAATGCACTTGATTAATTGATGAATGGTCCTAATGTGACATCTAATTTGATTGAATCCGATCAAATGCATAATGTGAATTTTGCATGTCTACAAAATGATCATAGGGTGAATTAGGGGAAGATAATGGGACAAGACCAAGAGGGGATAATGGAACATAAGGTGAAATAAGAGAGGGTAATGGGATGGGAATAAAAGGGATTAATGGAACATAGGATGGACTAGTATAGATTGATGGGATGGACTAGGATGGTATAAAAAATTATAGGGTGAACAATTAGAGGTTAATGGGATGGGATTAGTAGGGAATAATGGAACATAGGGTGAATTAGGAGGTGTCTAGGGTTTGACTATAGTAAATGAAGTGGGAACTTGACCTATGTGTAGTAATAATATAGAAGAGTTATAGGATGAAACATGGATAAAGATGGTATAACATAGAATGGGTAAAGGAACATAGGGTGGAACATAGGGGATGATGGAACATAGGGTGAAATAATAAAGGGTACAATAATATGGGAGTAGAAGGGCATAATAAAACATAGGATGGACTAGTAGATATTAGTGGGATGGGCTAGGAGGGGATCATGGAAAATAGGGTGAACTATCAAATGTTAATGGGATGGGATTAAGAAGGAATAAAGGATCAAAAAGTGAATTAGGAGAAGATAATGTCACATGATCAATAGGGGATGATGGAACATATAATGGAATAGTAGAGATTAATTGGATGAGCTAGGATGGGATAATAAAACATTTTAAGGTGAACTATTCTAGAGGTTAATGTGAAGTAATTAGGAGGGAATATTAGACCATAAAGTGAATTAGGCAGTGTCTAAGGTTTGAATATAGGACATGAAGTGGGAACTTGAGGTGTATAGTAATAATTTGTATAAGAGATTTGGTCAATAATGAGTAGAAGGAAAGGTTTCTTGTAATGATATGTGTATAAAATGAAATATGGAGGAAGGTGGTATAATATATAAGGTGTTAAAGATTGGGATATGTGATATAAAATGGTTAAAATATGTGTGATAAAAGGAATGGAAGAATGAGATGGATGTTGAATGGTAAATATAATTAGGATCTCACAAGACCAACCAATGTTTGTGTTTCTCGTCAATTTTTTAGATTTGTATACGCAAAATTATGAAAACTAGCTAACATTGTTTTACAACACCATTAATAAATAAAGGTTACCTGAGTGAAAGTTGTTTGAGGAAATAAATTGTAAGGTGTCGAGCTCGAAGGTCCACCAAGAAACCGCTTGACATCCAAAGCATGTAGAAAAAAATTCAAATATAGCATTCAATTGTTCAAATGCAATAATAATATCTCTAATACTAGTTGCATACCTGTGGACTCAACGTTGAGAATGAATAAGGGTTTGCAGGAATGGAGCATATCTCATGAACACTCTGACCTTAAAATTTCATCATATTGATTTTACTAATTTAGTTATTCTTAAATTTCAAAATATAATTTAATAAAAAAACTAAATGAACTTGCTAAATTTTACCTGAGTATCAATGTTGTATGCATTATTCAACAATTCATCTATCATAGCCATCACCTCTACAACTAATGTAGGTTGTGTAGCTACATCCCAAGCACTCTGATAATCATACATGCAAACAGCACTGCAAGTGCCACAATGGTGGGGTGGAGCTTGGGGCCTACATGTCTCCTCCACATTAGGCTCTACTAAAGGCCTCAAACACTATATAATGGTCTGGGTGAGTGAGCTAATTGACTCCAATGTGTCCACCTCTACACTGTCCTTAACAATTGAAGGAATGATGACATGCTCCACCATGGGTTTGGCCAAGGTTCTTGATGCCAATTTTGGATTACATTGTGCACTAGGTCTATCATGTGTGGAGCCCCCACCTCTACATTGAAAGTCTAAGATGTAAAAAATAATTTGGCATCTTATTGAGGACAAACTCACAATAGAGCTTCCTCAAAATGTATTGTGGTACCTCATGGTTATTGCATGGTGGTTGGTCAAATACCATCCACCACCGCTCCCAAAATTTATTTTAATTAATACATGGTGGCACCAATGGATGGGGAACCTCCTACATGTATGATACAAAGGTGTGTTGGTTCTCGGGTCTATAAATAGGGCACACAAGTCAACTTTGCTATTTTTTTGTTTCTTCACATCTGCATATGACAAACCACTAGCATAAAATTGTCTCAACTCATGCCTCTTATTTGACCAAAAAATTATTTTCTTGCTCATTTCTCCTACATGAGATACAATTTACTTCAATGATTCAATAATCCCTCTCCTATAAGGGTGGGTTTTGACATGCTCAATTAATCTTCCAATTAATTGTTCAATGTCTCTTTTATTGTTTTCAATTTGATTTAGGATATCTTCTTGTGTTCCTTGAGGATTCCTATGAACCGATAGAGGGATTTTCAGGTTGTTCTTGTAGAGGAGGCTCTTCATGAGGGGGTGATTGTGAATTCTCAATGTTTGGAGGTGGAGATTCATTCCTTGAGAATTAGAACAAATTTTTATTAAAAAAACCTATTTCAATCTACATTCTAAATCAAATTTGAAATTAAAAAAATAAAAATGCATACCTCTTTGCAATCTTGAACCTCTTTGACTTGTTGGTGGCATCCTCATGAATAATTGCAAGCTAAGAGTGCAAACAATAGAAGAGATTTAGTGAGCACGAGTTACAGAGCTGAAAACCTCCAAGCCAAGCCGCGAGTGAACAAAAAATAAGGTTAGAAATGCATTTCTTTTCTTTTAATAGAACTTTTCTATTTGGCGCACACCAAATTTAGCATGCACCAAATGACTTTCTTATTTGGCATGTGCCAAATGCTCTTTTTTGGCATTTTTTTGCATTTTTTTTCAAATTGGCATCAAAATTGTGTCACAGATCCATGCACTTACCCACCTATAAATACAAGGTTATTTTCTAATTTTCACCTATAAATTTTGATCTAAGCAATCTAGAGATTTCAAGATCACTTTGAAGAGAAATTTCAAAAGAGAAAAGTTGATGATCAAGAGCATTCAAGAGTATATATATTAGAGATTGATTGCAACATTCAATACCTATTCATCATGTCAAAGTCTTGCATCATGCATGTTTTTGGAGCTAGTTCATTTTGATGTAGGTTTCAAAATCAAGTTAAGCATTCAAAGCATTATTTAAGTATCAAGATCCACATCCCTTGAAGCAATTTCATGAAAATTGTAGACCTTCCAAGATCTCAATTATCAAGGTCCATTTAAGGGTTTGTTGAGTGGTAACATAGAATTCTTCATTCTTCATTCCCTCTTTCATGTTTTATTTCAATTCAAGGTTTGATTACCAAAATAGGGTTTGACCAAGGAAAACCCCCATTCACCAAAAAAAAAAAAAAATTCCCTCTTGTGTGTGTGTTGTAGATTTAGATTGAAGAAGAATTGAAGACCTCTTGAAGTGTAAGATTGGAAAAGTTGTCAAAGTCGCAAAAGTTGCAAAAATTGTCAAAGTTGTCATCAAATCATGGAATCTAACCTACGAATCTGATTTCTAACTTTTTGACTATGAAACCTAGACAAATTTGAAGCTACAAATTAGCATTAGAGGCTCCTGAAAGTTGTAGAAAATCCTAAAAAAAGACCCATCCACCCATGTATGAATGAGTCTCAGTTAGTCTTTGGAAATTGACTTTTTGTGTCATAACCCGATTTTATTACATATTTATTATAAAATGGTAAATTGAATTATTGAAGAAATTCAATATATATTAAATGGAAATTTTGGAATTTTTGAAAATAGATTGAAAGAAGTTGACTGATGTTGACTATGCGAACTTTTTAAATTATCTTATATGTTATCAAGAATTGAGCATTACTGATAAATTTTCAAGTGCAAGTGTCTGTAGTTGTAGGGTGACAGGTTGAAGGACGAGACCATGGTTGAACTAGGATTGTTTAGCCAGATCAAACAGTAAGCTAGTTGGAATCTGGGTGCACAGACCACAAATGGCATGATGGCCTGTATTTGAACTATTTTTGCATATATAGAATAATGTAATTTCATCACTTGAATTATTTCAATGATTGAAAATGAATGGCTTGTAGAGCAAATTGTCTACTTAAACTCTATTTTTTGAAGAAAATGAAACTATGTATTTTAAAGAATGATTAAAAGGATAAGAATTTTGATATGTGAAATTAAGTAAAAATAAATTCCCTTTTAGTTCATATATATTTGAATTCTCGAGACGAAATTAATGTTCCTTAATTAATTAAATGATAGCATATGGAACTTATAAGCTCTTTCAAACAAACAATCTACACCTAAATATATCTATAAATATATATATGAAATGAAGAACAAACATAGTAAATATGAATGGAGTCATATAAATACATACATGCATACATACTTACACACACACACACACACAAACACACACACACACACACACACACACACACACACACACACACACACACACACACACACACACACACACACACACACACACACACACACACACACACACACATAGGGTCTATGCAAGATCATGGAGCTCCAAAAAGTGGTGATGTGAAAAGAAAGTCATTTTTAACTCGCTCAAAAAACACAAAATTCTGCTGACTTTTTGTAGGCTTGGGTGGAAAGTACATATTTCCAAAGCAAATAACAAACCAAAACGAATATCCACTAGAAACGGATATCTATTCTAATAGGTCAGATTTTTAAATTTCGTTAGGTCCGAGGCCAACCAATATTTTTGTTTAATATATTATTATAATTTTTGAATATATTTATATTAATTTTTTTAATATATTTATCATTAGATATTAAATTATAATATATTATAATTATATATATTTATAATAATATTTTTTAATTTAATATTATATAATAATATATTAAATATAATATTTTTAATATTATATTATATGATTATATAATATTAATTATATTATAATATTACATATTATAATATTATATTACATTATATTATATTATTATTATTATTATATAATATTATATTATTTTATAATAATATAATATTAAATAATAATATTTTATAATATAATATAATATATATAATATATAATATAATATAATATAATATAATATTATTATATAATATTATATTATACTATAATATAATATATATATATATTATAAATAATATATATTATATTATATTATTATATAATTTAATATACATTATATAATAATACTACACTGCCAATAGTGATATATCTTAAATTTCAAAAAGCACTGGTTTTTTAATATATGGCCGTGTCTCGGACCCAACCATATATTAAAAAATTACATAAAGGAAATGGATATTCATTTCAAAACATATATCCATTTCCTTTTGTATAAAATGAAAATAAAAAACCTAAGAGCTCATTTTTAGTAGAGTCCGCATGGGTTTTTATCTTCACAACTAGGATATCCGTTCATAGGTGCCTCTTCTTGCTCAATGTAATCAAATTTGATAGGTATTTTTGGATTTTTATGTTTTTCTTCAATTTTTTATTGGTTTTGCATTGTTTTTTTGTCAATTTTAGTGAAAAATAGGATATTTGATAGGTTTTTTATAGCATTAAAATAATTTTGAATTTTGAATTTTTTTATCAATTAATAGGCTTAAAATGGCTGATCCCAACCCCGCCTAACATGAAAACCCTTCAAATCCTCCTTCACCGTGACTGTTGTTTCCAAACCAAAACATCCCAACAATACACAAATCTATTCATAGAAATTTAGATCAATTGAGAAATGTATGTCGAATCTATGAGCTATCAGACATGAAAAACACTTTAGAAACAAGCATTTCAAATGTTGAAACTTTGGCAACTCAACACAATAGATTTGCACAGTGGCAAGAGGAAAAAAGGCAGTTTTATGCCAATGGGTTATCATGTGATGAGGTGAGGGCACTTGATACTATAAAAGCCCAATTAGCCCAGTTATTTATCAATCACAGAACATGACAACTCGTTAATGTGCGAAAGCCAAAATTTTCAATTAAATGGTGCACACATAGAGGCATATTAGATAATTTCTCAAGACATTGGTGGATGGTTTTTGATAAATCACCCAACAACAATCTTGACGTGCCTCAGTATTTTCTCCAAAAATTATATGCAGAGTTTTTCCTAGGGAGGCATCTCAATTACTTTGACATGCGATATTTATAGGGTGTTGGTAGAGGGATGCCATAGGATAGGCCTAGAGCATGCCGAGTCACACCAGTTCATCCTGCTTTGCCTATTACTGCCCTAACTCCACTACCTTGCCTTGAGATTGCTTTAGAAGCAGGTACTCAGAGAATTTATGCTTTACATTCATTGAGCGATCATTTGGTCATGCAGAACCATCATGTTGCGTAGCCATTTGACGATGCATCACATCCTGGTGATGCACCTGATACATCCCAACATGACGATGGTGCACCTACTGCATCAACTCTAACTAGTACACTGTCATCAGCTCCGACTAGTATACCGTCCTCATCAGCACATATTTGGGTGCCCCATTACTGTATGATGTGCAACAATTTTTCTTTGGGTCCTCTCTGATGGTCCACTGAGGCTCCCATGGACATAGATGACTATGAGGTTCAGGATATGTTAGATGTAGGAGTTGATAGAGCACATAGTGGACCATTTGCAAGAGAGACATCGGTAAGACTTAAAGTAATTTCATAGTGTGTTTTATCTAAATTCTTTCATATTTTATAAGAGATATTTGTACTAATATATGTTTATGTGATGGAATCTTTAATAGTTGCTAATGAAGGAGCAGATGTACCAAGTGTAGGAGGGTACACAGTCAATCATTTCATTTGGCCTAGTGTCTCAGTATACAGTATTATTTAAATTGTTATTTAGATGTTAATTTTTCAAATCTATTATGTTTAATTACATGTACTACATAGATTGATAGTCTATGCAATCTTATATTTTTTATGTAGCAACTTGGTTCATTTACAGCCATGTTGACTGACCATGACCCATTGGATGAAGCTGCAAAACAAGTATATATATTTTTGATATTCTCAAAATTATGATTTTATGTGCATGTGCATTTAAATTGTGTTACATTCTTGTCATTTTTATATAGGAAACAACTTTAGCTAATTCATCGACCATGAGTCCATCTAGTGTCATAGCACCACAACAGGTATGTGTTCATTTTATATTGTAGATATTTATGTTTATATAGGAGTAGATACATTTTTAGTAAATATGATTATTTGTCAACAATTATATGTTAATTTGTGTCATTTTTATTTTACTTTCTATAGTCCTCTACTCAACTCAGCACTATGATGAGGGTGAGAACATTACTTTATACGAGGACTCCTAATCATCGTAAGAGACAATCATATGCAAACCATCTTGCAAAAAAGAGAGCAAGACTTGAGGTAAACAAGAATTGAATTATTGATATAATATAGTACACGTATAGTGATTTTGATGTTAAATTCATAATTTATAAATGATAGTATATAAGTTTCTATTTACTAGTCTATCTTGTCAACCACTCACATAATTAATCTAATTTTTGGTTTGAACTATTATTGTGCAGGAAACTTTAGAGCAGCTAAGTTCATCGAGGAGGCTCAATTTGGATGGTCCAGCTCAAAATTAGGATTTGATATAGATTTATATGTACTTAGGGTTTGATAAATCTTGAGATGAAATATATGCCACAATTTGTAAAACTTGTTTTGAGTAGGCATATATGCCAAATTTGTATATGCACAAACACAATTATTCTACATTTTGATATATAAGAATTGATATTCGATCTAATTTGTTCCTTATGAGCATGTCTTTCTACCTTGAATTTTCAAAATGGAATGTATAATTATCTTAGAATGGTTTAAAGTTATGATCAATAATGTATGTTATAGATTAACGAAATTGCATTTTAATATAACTTGTGAATTACAATTGGTAATACATCTATGTCAAAGTTCATTCATATTAAGGTTCACATACATTACATTATGTGAGACCATATTTCTTTGAGATGTTTTCAAATAATTCACTTCCTTTTCTATTGTACCACATTTTTCATACATGTCTACAAAAACATTTGTATCAAACACTCAATTTGAGAATACACATGATTTCAAGCTCTATTGAATGAATTTACATTTGACATTAGTTTTTTTTTTGAATTCTTGTAATGAAGTGGGTAGCTGATTTTTATTTCATTTGAAGAAATTAAAATTAATGAAAAATGGTATGAGAAGCACTGTATAATATTTGTTGAGAAGAACTATTTGAAAATATGCCTTAAAGAATTGTGGTATCATAGACAAGGAAAAAAAGATGAAAAGAGCAGCTTGTGATAGTCTTATGGCATTGATTCTTTTGATTGATTAAAAACTTCAAACAAATGGATACAACTTAATGAAATATATGTCATGTTATAGTGTTCATTCAAAAGTAATATAATCATCTTGATAAAAATCAATGTCACTCAATGTGCATTCAAGCTTAATAACATACATAAAAGGTATAAAAAATCTTGAATAAGAATCACTATCTTTCATTTTCCATGGTGCTTCATTTTGCGCCCTCCTTCCTTCCAGCTGCATCTTTCAATGATGCTCTAGAGATTTGTTATTTCATTTTGACTACATCTTTCAACGATGCTCCAGAACTTTATTTCTTCCTTTCGGCTACATCTTTCAGCGATGCTCATAAATTTTGTTCTTGTATTTCGGTTGCATATTTTAGAGATGCTCTTAAACTTTAGGGCTATTGAATGCATTACAAAAAAAGTGGTAAAAGAAGCATATCTCCCAAATGACACTTTGTTGAGAGCATGCCAGAGCTATGACTTTTGGAAGGGGAATTACAAAGTATTTTCTAATTTTACAGAATTTGGTTGATTTAGTGCAAGCTCCAAATAGGGTTATCACCTCATAATTTCTCCATTCCATGGTGCTTTATTATGTTCCCTCCTTCCTTCTGACTACATCTCTCAGTGATGCTCCAGATCTTTGTTCATGCATTGCGGTTGCATCTTTTAGTGATGCTCTGAAACTTTATGTCTTCCTTCTGACTGCATCTTTGAGTGAGGCTTCGTAACTTTGTTCCTACATTTTGAATGCATCTTTCAATGATGCTCCAGAACTTTAGGGTTTTTCAATGCATTACAAACAAAGTGTATTCGTGTAATGTAATGAGTTTGGGAAAGGTACATGGTGATATAATGATTTTGGGAAAGGTACATGACAAATCATCTTATTATATACTTTTTACATCTTTATTAATATATTAATATATATAGCCATCCTACCTCTTACCTAAAAAAAAAAAGAACCACTATCTTTCAACCATAGGGGTTTGATGTAACCTTCAAGCAAAGTCCTTACAACTAAACAAGATACATGTTCATTAGATTGTTCATGTGAAATTTATATAATAATCATGATCAACAATGAAGACATCACTCAACCATGATGCAACCATTAAGCAAACCAAATGAGTGTGATACTACCATGAAAAAAATTAAATACAACTCCATGACATGTATGTCATTTGACCTTCAACATGCAATTTGTATTATCATAATGAACAACAATGAATTTTGCTAACCATAATGCATCAATAAGCAAACTAGGCATACTATATGGGCTTGATGCACACTAGTAATAATGCACACTTCACACAAAAGAAATAACACTGATATGATATTGTCATATATGTCAATCAACCTTGACCCACACAAAACTTGCTATATCACAATTGTTGTCATATATGCCATTCAACCTAACGCAATTGAGGTTTTGTATTTGGTAAGAATTTGTGCAAGAAATTAAAGTGAGAGATGATGGTTAAGGTAGATTTGAACAAATAATTTTTTTGTCCTAAGCATTAGAAACTCTATCAAAGAAAGGGATCTTGTTTTCCTAAGCATTGAAATTGAAGCAAAACAACTAAAGACTAAAGTTAACCACTTACAAAAGGAATGAAAATATAAGAAGATTTTATTGTTAATGAAAAGGAGGTTAGTCTGCTCTAAAAATAGTTCCAACATGTGTGGATGGGTATGTTTAGGCTAGGCATGGTCCTATTTCGAACCCAAATATGTCGAAATAGTTAGAGCTACATTAGACTAACAATATCCCTTAAGAGTCCAAAGTGCAAAAAGGTAGCAATCTATGATGAGCTATTACTCAGAGACCATGACACTTTAAAAACCACTTTGTCTAAGGCTACATGATTGTGTTGAGACCCTCTTCAATAAAATCTCTTAGTTTTTGCTATCGCAGAGGAGTTTTTAGTTGAGGAAAAAGTTGTTAGATGCAAGTAGGGTAAAGTTGCAAAGCGGTGCAACTTTCGTTCTGCAACTCGTACGACCAAACTGACTATTCCAACATGTCCAAATGGGTACATTTATGTTGGGAATGGTCATTTTTTTCACCCAAACATGCTGAATGACTCCAAGCTACATTGGACCGATGATTTCCCTTAAGAGTATAAAGTGCTAAAAGGCAACAATCTTTGATGGGCTATTACTCAAAAACCTTGATGCTTACATACTCTTCATTTGAGGTTACAGAATCATATTGGACCCTCTTAAATAACCTCTCTCATTTTTTGCTATCTCGGAGGAATTCTCCCGTGGTGACGAGTTTTTAGTTGAGGAAAAAGTTGTTAGATGCAAGTAGTGTAAAGTTGCAAAAGTGGTGCATCTTTCATTTTGCTATTCGTACGACCAAATAGATTGTTCCAACACATCTAAATGGGTACATTTATGCTAGGAATGGTCCTCTTTTTCACCCAAACACACCAAATCACTTTAAGCTACATTGGACCAGCAATTTCCCTTAAGAGTTCAAAGTGCTAAAAGACAACAATTTTTGACGCTCTATTATTCAAAAAATGTGATGCTTACAGACTCTTTGTCTAAGGCTATGAGATCATGCTAGGACCCTCTTCAATAATCTCTCTCAGTTTTTTCTATCTTGGAGGAATTTTTCCATGGTGATGAATTTTTAGTTGAGAAATAAGTTAGATGCAAGTAGTGTAAAGTTGCAAAGTGGTGCAATTTTTATTATGTAACTCATACGACCAAACAAACTATTCCAACACAATTGGATGGGTACAATTACACTAGGAATGATCCTCTTTTGCACCAAAACATGTCGAATGACTTTGAGCTACATTGGACAAACAATTTCCCTTAAGAGTCCAAAGTGCTAAAAGGTAGCAATATTTGATGGGTTATTTCTCAGAAACCGTGATGCCTACAAACTTTCTATCTGAGGCTATGGGATGTGTTGAGACCCTCTACAATAATCTCTCTTTGTTTTTCTATTTTGGAGGTCTTTTCCCATGGTGATGAGTTTTTAGTTGAGGAAAAAGTTGTTAGATGCAAGCAGTCTAAAGTTACAAAGTGGTGCAACTTTCATTCCACAACTCATACAACCAAACGGATTGTTCCAACATGTCTAAATGGGTAAGTTTATGCTAGTAATTGTCCTATTTTGGACCCAAACATGTTGAACCACCCTGAGCTATATTTGACTAGAGATTTCCCTTTAGAGTCTAAAGTGCTAAAAGGAAACAATATTTGATGGGCTATTACTCGAAAACCATGATGCTTACATAATCTTTGTCTAAGGATATGGGATCATGTTGGGACCCTCTACAATAACCTCTCCTATTTTTTTCTATCTCAAAGGTGTTTTCCCATGGTGATGAGTTTTCAATTGAGAAAAAAGTTGTCAAATGCAAGCAGTGTAAAGTTGCAAAGTGGTGCAACTTTCATTTTGCAACTTGTACAACCAAATGAACTATTTCAACACATCCAAATGAGTACATTTATGCTAGGAATGGTCCTCTTTTATACCCAAACACGCTGAATCACACTGAACTACATTGGACTGGTGATTTCCCTTAAGAGTCCAAAGTGCTAAAATGAAACAAACTTTGACGATCTATTGCTCAAAAACCATGTCACCTAGAAACAATTTATCTAAGCCTATGGGATCACATAGGAACCCTCTACAATAACCTCTCTCAATTTTTTATATCTCTAAGGCGTTTGACCGTGGTGTCGAGTTTTTAGTTGATGGAAAAAGTGTCAAATGGATGTGTAAAGGTGCAAAGGGGTTTAGGGTTCGTTCTACTCCTTGTGAATAAGTGAATAAGTAAATAATTTACTCAAATACACTTAATTCATGAACTATAGACATGAATACAAAATATACGCATGAAAACATGTAGGTCGTAAAGTATACATTGGAATACTCATAAGTGACAATGTATACACATAAGTTGTAAAGTATACACTTGAATACACATAAAGTATACACAATACACATGATATTATCATTCAAGAATTACTATCAAATATAGGATTTACAAAATGTCACGTAGGCATACAACAAACAACCTTAATACATAGTCATTTCCTAGTAGGGGGAGGAAATTGATCATGTGTTGCTTTCATGGTCGGCGCACTCTTCCAAAACAATAGCTTTTTGACATTTTGGAATGACAAGCACCTATACAAACCATCAAGGTAGCATTTAAACTCCATATGATAGAAAATATGCTTAAAATAAAAAATATATATTATTCTAAAAAACCTAAATGATGATGAAATGATAATGCAAACCAGAAAAGATGATTAGAATAACAAATCTATATTTTTCTAATATGTTGCATACCTCTGCGAAAGGATCAAACCTAGCTATTGTTGCAGCAAATCCATGATCAATTGTGCTAGGAACATTGCAATATACTTTGAATGAAAAATCTATATGGTCACAATAGAAAATATGCCTAGACTAACAAATCTATATTATTCTAAACAACCTAAATGATGATGAATTGGTAATGCAAACTAGAAAAGATGCTTAGAATAACAAATCTATATATTATTTTAATTTGTTACATACCTCTACCAAAGGATTAGAGCTGGCTATTGTTGCAGTAGCTCCATGATCAATCATGCTAGGAACATTGCAATATACTTCGAATGACAAATCTATATGGTCACAATAGAAAATATGCTTAGACTAAAAAATCTATATTATTCTAAATAACCTAAATGATGATGAATTGGTAATGCAAACTAAAAAAGATGTTTAGAATAACAAATCTATATTATTCTAATTTGTTGCATACCTCTACCAAAGGATCAGAGTTGGCTATTATTGTAGTAGCTCTATGATCAATCATGCCAAGAACATTGCAATATACTTCGAATGACAAATCTATATGGTCACAATAGAAAAGATGCTTAGACTAACAAATCTATATCATTCTAAATAACCTAAATGATGATGAATTGGTAATGAAAACTAGAAAAGATGCTTAGAATAACAAATCTATATTATTCTAAACAACCTAAATAATGAACCTTAGTAGATAAACAATATCAAAATGTGATGAACAATATCATACCTGTCCCATACAACAAATGATCTGCTACTCAAGTGTGCTTGAAGGGTCATTCTCTTACCTTTAGAGTTTCTAGTAATGCTTTAAGATCAACACTACTAATTTTCCATAGTTCCTTTGTTTTTAGTCTAGCATGATGTCTTAAAAACTTAATATTTGTTGCTATAACAAGGTGTGAATACATGAGAATATTTTTGCATTTATCATAGTTTTCAAATGCAGGTATGCCATTCTTTCTAATCATATATGTTTGCAACTATGGTCCAGAAACAACAACTGAACCTATACGATCATAAGTTTTTTTATCAACATCTAAATATACTTAGAATATCAAATCTATATTATACCATAAAACCTAAATGATCATGAAATGGTAATGCAAACTAGAAAAGATGATTAGAATAACAAATCTATATTATTCTAAAAAAAACCTAAATGATCATGAAATGGTAATGCAACCAAGTTCAAGAAACAACAACTAAACCTATAGGATCCATACATGAACCCATCATCATCTATCATCAGTTGTGTTATCTTCTTCTTTCCATGTACACATTGTGCCAACCAATAGTCTGATCCCTCTTCATTCCCCTGCAGTGCTACAACTGCATAGACATGTCCTGGTTATACAAGATCTAAAAGATGGTCATAGTCAAGTGAACTTTCCATTACATCTTCTAATGAGGATTATGCTATAGATAAAGGGGTTAGGTATTGTGAAATAAATGTATCTACCTAGTCACTTGAATCACACTAATCCCAATCACACTAAATATAATTATGACAAAAATAATCCATCTCTCATGCCCATATGGTCCATGTACCCACATTTGAGCTTCAAAATGAATGCATCTTTGAAGAATCTCTAATTATTTGACATTCTAATTTGTCTCCCATTGTTCCCTCCTTAACCAACTAAAAGAACCTACACACTTATGAATCAAGTGTCCCTCCCCATGATAATGCATAAGTACACCAATCAACAATTGAATGTTCATCACTAAATGTTGATCCACCTCTAATCTTCATTTATTCCTTAACCAAAGCTCTCTTCACACATGCACCTGTGTCATCATGCTTTCCTTTTCCATGCCCAATTTCAAAAAATATCCAAATATGTGGTACACCCATCTCTATATGCATCCTGCTCAACAAATATAACACGCCAACATTCTTGAATTGCCCTGTGTAGTTATCTAACCAAATCATATGTTGACCCATTGCAATTTCTTTTCCTACAAGAACTCAATTTTTTTTTCAAAAGAATGTTGTACAAACTTAGATGAATGAGATATATCATCACTCATGTAAAAATGGTACTCCCTAATTATCTTCCTATCCCCTTCTGTACTATCAGGGGCATGTCTATATGTTATGTGGACAAAAATAGCAATTTGAATAGAATTATAATATTGTGATTGAACTTCATTTTGTGGTTGCAATGTGTAATTTTTAGCAAAATCAACTCCAGATACAATAGTTCCAATGGGGAAAGAGTCCTTACACATCCTAAATTATCGATCCAACCACTATGACCTATGGATATGTGTTGCATACTTATAAAAAATATTTTTCTTAAAATCATAAATAAAATCAGCAATACTTACCTCTCTTGCAACCAACTCGCATCTAGAACCTCACCTCCACTCTTCAATGTGTATTTGATTGTCACAATTTTTTTTCTCAACAATCTTGTTACCAAAATAATGATCACTGCCCTCATGAAAGCATGTTACAAAATTCGATAAACCACCACATTGCAAACATGTTTCATTTAAATAATCATTTCTATAAAATAAGCAACCATCACCTCTAATACATAAAAATGAATCTAACAGCTCTCTGGATGATTTGTGAAGTTGTACTGCATGACACTCCTACAAAATTTTGTCAGTATGCATAGTAGAATGAATATGGAATAATAATTCATGATACATTGAAAACTCAACATGATATTTACAACATGTATTATGAACATTAAAAGATACACACTAAAATGAATTGCAAGACTCAAAATCCCTTTGTGATATTTACAAATTTGGATGTTCTTGACAAAATTGTTTGTACAAAATTGTTTAGTTACATTCCAAGAAATGTTTAGGATGCAGTGTACGATCTTGATTTCCAATTCATAACTTTAAAACATCATTTACATTTTGTGATACTCTAGAGTGAGAGTTCCAAAATTGTTCAATTTGCATATTTACATTATCAGTTAGCTTCGTATCAACACATGGAAGCCTCCCACTAAAATCCCACGTATCATTTTGAAGATGACTATCGAGTCTTCCACTTCTTGAGAGTGCTTTATTCAATGTTTTACGATTTAAGTTTAAATCAATACAAGTTTATGTCATTAATCGAACCTTTCTCAAATGATGGCTTACTAGTGAGGCTGTGATCACTCTATGAGCAACCCTTTTATCTTTTTCCTTACTAGTCTTTCCAATAGAGGTTAGAGCATTAAAAATATTTTTGACAATAATTCTATATTTTTTTTTTTTTTTGTGAGATGAATCTTCATTTTTTTTAATAATGATCTCATTTTGTAAATCTTAAGTAATTGCACAAAAAATTGGCATTGTTTAGTTAATGTCTTATCAAAAAAGCATTCATTGAACATTTTGGTAGCCCACAAATGAACCATTCGTTGTGACCTTTTTCCTTGAAGATTATCTATTATGTTCTCATATATTTCAACCAACCATTTAGGGGTTCTCTTGTAATTAGGTGTTGGGTGATCCCACAATACTGGGTTACAATTTTTGGCCAAACTAGACACTAAACTGATTTTTTCTAACTAAATCTTCACTTTCGGGCACCTATAGCGACTAAATCATGAGGAATTTGAAGATGATGCAAACTAGTGATTTGTGAAATTTTTTCTATAGATTCTAAATATATTTTTTTCATTTTTTTTTGAATTAGATTACACTTCCTTTTCCATCTCCTTTGAAAACTAGTTTTTTTAGTAAACACCATTTTTAAGGAGTGACGCTCACCGTATAACACAAATTTTCTTCCATGAATGATACAATTGTATTTTTTTTGAATTTAGATTTGTAACTATGATATCTAGTGCTTCCAATTGGTTTCATAGTTTTTTAATGAATATTTTATACTTAATCAGGTTTCAAAGTCAAACCAATTATAATTCAGAAATAGGTGGATTGTATAACACAACTTTTTTTGTATATATCGAAATTCAATTTTGTTTTTTTGTTGGATCAAGGACTTCAATATCTAGTACACTCATAATTTTCAAAAAAAAATTTGACAATCTTCTATTTTTGCACATGTGTAGAACAAAGAGCTTGTTTTTTCGGTGAAAAACCTACATAATTCACAAGAAATAAAAAATAAATATAATAATAAAATTAAATTTATTTAAAATTATGCTTTTTGGGAAGATTATAATAAGTACTACATACTTACAAAATATAAATTTTAAATGAATTCATTTAATCCCCCAAAAGGTAAATCAAAAGTGGTTTTTTATAGCATTTTGATAGGTGTAAAGCAGACTCCGTTATAGGTATGGTTTAAAATTAGCAAGGTTCTATCCAAGGGGGCTTGATCTAAGGTAGTTTGATAAAACCCTCTGCAATTGGAATGATTTAAATGGAACTTTTTAAGGCTTAAATCATTATATTTTCTAAAAATATGTGATTTCAACAAAAATTGAAATCTCCCAGAAATGGTAAACCAATATTGTGGGATCACCCTATAATATAAGGTTCATTTTCAACATTTTCAATGTTATCAACATTTTTCATTTTCAAGTTCAATGTTATTAACATTTTCATTCTCACTATTTTTATTATTTTCAACATTTTCAATAACAATTTAATTTTCAACAACATTTTCATTTTCAATAATAATTTCATTTTCAATAACATTTTCATTCTCAAAGTTTATTATTAGAGGTAAAATATGGGTTTTTATGGGGCCCAAAACCCATTACAAAGAAAGGTAGGCTGTAAATAAGATAAATCATAAACCAACAACAACCCCACAACAACCTCTAAAGATAAGCATCACTATACACACAATATCTGATAAAAATGTAAAGGTTTGAGACCCTAAAACAACCTAATTTTAACCAGGACTAGAAACCCTTTAGATACACATAGGACCTTCCTGCATCTGCCAGGGAACAACAAACTAGCCATTCGTGGAAGACACCACTGAGCCAAAAAAGATAATTTGTAGAATGGTGTAAGACACCATCAAACCCCTAATCAAAAACTTGAACACATCCAAACACCCCACCTCAATAGGGGAGATGGAGAGAACAACAAGCCATTGGGCACAAATCCATGAGCTCCCCACTTTTGGAAAGGATGAAACGAATAGCAAGGCCACCATAGTCAAAAATCACCAGCACCCTCTACCTCCACCTCCATAAGAGAATTTCCCACCTCAATAAGAACAGCTAAGGGAGGTCCACCTCCATAGGACCAAAGGAGAAAGCCAACACAGTAGCCCAATGCACATCAATAGCATCCTTTGGTAAACTCTGCACCAAAAACACACTATGGACGAAGAGAAGAATCAAAGATAAATAACATAGGTCCACCTTAACAACTTTCAAATAAGAAATCATTTGGGTATCCAAAGATAACTTGAATATTAACCCAACAAGAAGCCATTCACTCACCCACTTTAGAGCCTTCACAATAGACCAAAAAATATAAGCCATCAAAATATAAACTTGAAGCAACTCAGCCCACAATAAGTCCTCAAACCCCAGCATCAACAACTTGGGGAGTAGCCACAACAAAGAGGGTGGCCTCAACAATGAGGGACCAAAGAAACTCATCACAACCAAAAGAATATTCCTAGATTCAGAATGATCAAGGACAACTAAACCCCAATAGGAACAGGGGCCCCCAAACAAGATGGAAATAAGGAGAAGGGCCAACAAGAAAGAACCCCAAGAAACCCCAACATGCTAGTCAGGGCTAGAAATAAGCCAAAACTCCAAACACCCATCCAGAGGGAGCCACCAACACTCCACAAAGAGGGGACAGGAAGAACCCATAACACACCAAGAACAAAACACCCCAAAACATAGCCACCCAACAAGCGGTGGGAAAAAACAAAGAACACCCAAGAAGAAACTAGAAATAGAATAGACAAACATGAGGAACCACCAAGCCTTCCTATTACGCTGAATAGGAACAAATATTTTCCCATTCTGCACCTAGAAATCCTCAAAGAGGCCAAAGCACTCCCACAAAAAAGTAGGCATCCCCATAGAGGGACAAGAGAGCAAGAAACCATGCCCTCTCAAAGCAACACCAGTAAGAAAATCAGGGGCAAGCAAAAACCCCAACCTCCTCCAATGTCCATGCACCACAGACCAAGAGAGAAGGCACTACAATGAGACTAGAAGGAAGCATTATGTCCCATCAATGCCACACCCCAATCCAAGAACAATGAACCATAGAGCTCTAAATGCAGTCACCAATGACTGGACAGCCAACAAGAAACCCCCGTCATCATCTCCATCGTGTGCACCTTCTCCAGCACAGTAATCTAACCTCTTGAACCATTTAGGAGAACTTAAGCCAAACCAAATCCAAGGCCTCATGGAAGGAAGGTCATTAAAAAATGCATTCCACAAGCAAAGAAACAAATTCCACAAGAAGAGACGGATAAAGAGCCAATAGACAACTCTTTCCACAAGTACATCATTCATAACAAAGGCACAACCCTGGAGGATAGCCTCTTCCAACAGCATACAACACAGGGTGCACAAAGAGCATCTTAAAAGGACACCACAACAAGGCATCTAAGAAACACCAGTCGTAGTAAACAGGAAGCCCACCCAAGCAATCATCACACAAGGAAAAAGGCACCCATGCAGAACCCACCTTCCATCCATCTCACCTTCAACGTATGCATCCTCTACACCCTCAACAGATTCAAAAAAACTCCTCTTGCCCAACCTACTCCGCCCTCCACTCAACGCCATCATAAGTTGTGGTAAATTATTAATCCCAAAATATTTTCATTCTCAATGTTGTTCACATTTTCATTTTCAATTTCCACATTTTCCATTTCAATGTTTTCAATTTCAATATGATGTTCAATATTTTCAATTTATATTTCATCTTCACTTGAATTAACATTTAACAGTGTAGAAGAAGCTTCAATTTGAATATTTTTCATACCTTGTCTTCTTTTTCAATGACTTTCTCTATATTTTGAAGTGTAAGAGAATCTTTCAAAAGCATAATTTTGTTTGATGCAAATAGAAAGCATGATAATTTCATGACAAAGAATGTAGGAACTATTGAAATACTCAAAACGGCCCCATTTTTGTTTTTTATATAACTTAAAAAATAAATATTTGTTTTGAAACAGATATATGTTTACTTTAGTGTAATGAATTCTTATATGTCATAATATATATTTATTATATATTAATATACTATATTAATTTATTATATATATTATATACTATATATTAATATAGTATATATATTAATATTATATTAATTTATTATATATATTTATATATTATATAATATATTAATATATATTATATATTAATATTACATATACTAATATTATATTATATATATTAATATATAATAATATATATTAATATATAATATATTGGAGCATAACAGAAGAATCTTCCTTGATAAAAAATTGCTCATGGGGCAGCTTTGGAGGCGTATTCTTGGGGCTCTGCAGGAGACTTTGACTGCTAAGTGTGACTTGTCTGTGCCGATTGATCCTAGAGACTTGGGTGTTGTAAACACTCTGGGCCTTGCCACAGGGGACAAAAGTATTGTTTGCAAGGTGCATCATAGGTGTGGGCGGGAGAGGGTTGCTCGTGAGGGCTTTTGGTGCCCACCTGCTCTAGGTGAACTAAAAATTAATACAGATGGGTCGTCTAGGGGTAATCCTGGGCATGCTGGGGTTGAAGGTATAGGTAGAGATAGCCTTGGAGTGGTGGTTTTTTTCTTTTCTATGTATCGGGGTTTGCAAACTAATAATCTTATGGAAGCGAGTGCTATTCTCTTGGCGATTGAGCGTGCGGTTGCCCTTGGATGGTAGCGGATTATTTGTGAAGCTGATTCTCAGGTTGTTATTGATATGTTGAATAAACGTAATTTGGCAGATGTGAATTGGCAGCTTGTTGTGGTTGTCAAACAAATTGTTTCTCTATGTTCTTCTTTGAAGTCCATTATTTTCCGCCATATTCCGCGGGAGTGGAATAGGGTGGCTGATGGGTTGGCTAGATGGGCTTCGGAAAGGACTGATTCTTGGTGTGTGGATGATTGGGGCAATCTTCCTATTGATTTGGCCCCTATTCTTGAGGAATGGGTTACTGAGGATATGAGGTGTTTCTTGGGTGTGAATTAATTCCTGTTGTCTCTGGCCACTTGTGGCTTCTTTCTTTGGTCCTTGTATTGCTGTTTATGATTCAATAAAGTTTTTACCCTCTTTTTATTAAAATATATATATATATATAATATAAATTAATATTTATTATATATATATTAATATATATTATATATTAATATAATATTAATATTTAATATATATAATATAATATTAGTATATGTAATATTAATATATATTATTTTATATTATATATTAATATATATTATTTTATATTATATATTAATATATATTAATTTATATTATATAGTAATATATATTAATTTATATTATATAGTAATATATATTGTTGCTTGTGCAAGAGTATAACCTATAACAAAGAAAATGGATATATGTTTACTTGAGTTTTAAGAATTATTATTTGTTATGTTATATGCTATATATATTTATTGTATATTAATATAAAATTAATATATAATATATTATATGTATTAATATAATATTAATATTTGATATATAATATATATTAATATATAATATTAATATATGATATATAATATATATTAATATATAATAATATATATTAATATAATATTAATATATGATATATAATATATATTATGCTTATAAGTATTATATTAATATAATATATTATCCCACTCTCTCGCTCTCTCTCTCCCTCTCTCCCTCTCCCCCTCTCCCTCTCTCCCTCTCTCTCTCCCTCCCTCTCTCTCTCTCTCTCTACACACACTCTCTCCTCTCTCCCTCTCCCAATCTTTGTCTCTCCCTCTCAAGTCTCTCTCTCTCTCTCTCTCTCTCTCTCTCTCTCTCTCTCTCTCTCTCTCTCTCTCTCTCTCTCTCTCTCTCTCTCTCTCTTTCTCAAGTTTTTCCCTCTCTCCCTCTCTCCCTCTCCCTCTTTCCCACTCTCCCACTGTCTCTCCCTCTCTCCCACTCTCTCTCTCCCTCTCTTTCCCACTCTCCCTCTCTCCCACTCTCCCTAGTGTTCATGTGTTATGTGACTTTGTGGATGATTCGATCTTTCATTTTTTATTTCTATTAATGTCTTGGTGATTGGATAAATTGTGTTCAAAAGTTTAATAGAATACTAATTCACCCCCGCTCTCAGTATTCTGGGTGTTCAACGAAGACATCAAATAGAAAAAAATGGGGGATCACATTACACACATGAAATCGTACAAGGAACATGAAAACGAAAAATAAAGGTAATACTAGCAAGGTACATGTGAGTCAACCTATAGCAGGTCGTCTGCATCCCAATAGTTTTCATCGTATGCAGAAGTTGGACAACTAGCCAAAGGGACAACATCAAGTGCCAAACTAGGACAAGTACCAAGTTCAACATTCTATTTAGTAGGATCATAATTTAAGCTCATGGAAGAGGAAAACAATAAATTTAACACTTTATGCACTTCCTCATCAATTTTAGCAATTTCAATATCATCATCCAAGTTAATGACAATAACAAGTCTAATGATAATATCCATAGAAGGTTGTTGTTTATGTTGTGGCGAAGGTGGAGAGGCATCATGCATAAATTGAGAAAAGTTTGGACTTTTATTTTCTATGTTGTTGTTTTCTTCTTTTTCTTGCAACAAATGAGCAATAGCATGACATCTATGCCTACACTCTCTAGCATTTTGGTTCCTTTGCATTCTATTTTCAAGTTGTGATTGTGTAGGAGCAGGTTTATCAACCATAGGTTTCTTTTCTTCCCTTAAGGGAGGAACAGAAGTAACCATGGGAGGTTGTTCAACCACTTTTTCTTTAGTTTTATAAACTTGTTTGACTTTAGGATGCACAATGCGACTTATTTGATTATCTTGTGGTCTCTTATATGAAATAGGTGAAGCACTTTGAATAGGCTGGTCTTGGTTACATGGAAGGTATTTTGGTTCAATCATGGTCTCATCAAGGATAGGAGGCTCAATCATGGGTTGAGGCATGTTGGTAAGGGATAACTCTGCTATGTGCACTTTGTCTTAAAATTTTGGTAGGGTTTGGAAAAGAAGTCTTCACGGGTTCTAATAGGATCTATAGACTTGGGCCAAAAGAAAACCAATGAGAAATTCCCATGGGAAGACATAAGATTAATTCCACTATGATGCATACTAAAAAAATCATTTCCAACTGCAAACTTTAAACATTTATGCACAACCGATAGGACGACATTCATGGGGCGAAGCCATGGATAGCATAACTTCACACAAAATTGATCCAAAGTTGGGATGATGGTGAATGAGACATTTAATTGTTTTGGTCCAACTAAAGGAAGATTTATTGAACCTATCGTAGGGAAAAAAAATTCATTATGCATTTTGATCTATGCTTTCAGTTTTTCATAAGTATCTTGATAAATCTCATGCACAAATAAGAATTCTTCGATGATAACGTTAGCTAGATAGATGGCATCAATTAATATCCCATTGGTAGGCTTGCCATTAATTCTTCTAGCTATGTAGAGAGGACACAGGGTGAATTTTTTATTATGCTCGTAGTGTTAGAAAAAGTATCCCTTTTTCCACACTTAATTTGGGAATAATTAATAATAAAATGAGCCTAATGTTTCCTTAATTTAGTGTTGTAATATGTTTTTCATATTCACATTAAGTTTAGATCCTTTCTTAATAAAATGGACTTAAGTGTTCCTTATTTAGGGTATTGTAAGGTGTATCTTTACACTTTCACACTAATCTAGGGCTTTATTAATTGATTGAGCTTAATTTTCCTTAATTGGCCCCTTTAATTTAAATTCAAGCCTAATTAAATACAAATTTTGAGGGAGAAAACTCAACATTCATAAATTCCATTACACAACACTTAACTTTGGAAGATGTGTGTCCTAGGTAGGTCACCTAGGACCCATTTGCCATATGGCGAATGGGTTCTCACTTAGTCCTATGACCCTGATTTTACATAACATTTCACCATGTCTAATGCATGTCCTAGGTTAGTGGCCTATGACCCATTCACCACATGGAATTTATGGGTCCTCACTTAGACCTATGAACCCTCTTTTGGATATGTTTTTGGTGGTATTTTAATGATTTCAAATCTATAATTCAATGTCGGCTTGTGATATTTGAATTTTAGGAATTAATGTTAATATATGTATAAATACAAGGTTATTTCACTAAATTTCATCCTAAGACTTTCAAGCAATCCTAAGAAATTCAAGAAATCAAGAAAATTTTACATGAGCATTCAAGAGCATTTCTAAGGCATTCAAGGACAAATATATTGAAGATTATTACAACAATCAAGATTCATTTCATCATGTCAAAGATGTATTGCATCATGCAGGTGATTTGAGCTAATATGTTGATGTAGTGTTCAAGATCAATTCAAGAATATTCAAAGACATTATTTCTAATCAAGTTTCATGATCAAGATTGGTATTCATTGAGGCCACTTCAAGCTAGATTATAGATTTATCCAAGGTTCAAATAGGGATTGGTAAGTTATGGAATAGAATTTTTTCATTCATCATTCCTTTCATACTTTTATTCATTTCAAGGTTTAATTAACAAAATGGAGTTTGAACAAGGAAAACCCCCATTCACCTAACAAACAATTTTTTTCTCTCTTTGATGTGTGATTGTAAGTTTTAGGTTGAAGATCATTTAGAGAGAAAAAATAAAGAAAGTTGCAAAGTTGTTGAAGTTGCAAGAAAATTTGTCAAATCACAGAAACTGAGCTACAAGTTTTATTTTTGGATTTCCGACAATGACCAACTAGAATTTAGGAGTGCAGATTGAGAAGAACAAAACCCATAAACTGATTTTCTGGAGCCCTATCTAAGACCCATTTTCCATAGGGAAAATTGTTGGGATATGGTATTGTCCACCATTGCATAAAGTAATTTATTATAATGTTGTAATTAAATAATTATTTAGTTGTGATGCACCTTGGTGGTGTGGATAATCACACTAGGTGATTATTTGGGATCCACTTGATGTTGTATTGTAACATTGTATTATTATTTAATGTGTGGGAGACATGTGATAATAATTTAATATTGGGGAAATATTAAATAAGGGCTTAGTGGTTTTGTATTCACATGGTTTTTTGGTACATGGTTTTACCTTACCACTAGTTGTATTTTGTGTGAGCTTGTGTCTATAAAAGCAAACACATGTGTAGTAGTTTTGGTTGGCTGAGTGGTTTGGCTGTCATTATTGAGTCTTCTTGAGGAGTGAATTTGTGAAGCATGGAATGGGATGTGTGGATTCCTGATTGGACACATGGGAATGCATTGGAGATGCTTTAGAAGTGTTCATTGTAACTCTTGTAATTGCTTCATGGCTAATTAATATGATAGAGTATGGATGCTTTTGGAGGCTGGGTTTTTCCCCCTTGAGGGTTTTCCTAGGGTATATCTTATGCCATCTTTGATGGGTATGTTGTCTATTCTCTTGCATGTGGATTATGAGCACTTATTTGCATTGTTATCTCTTTTCTGGTTATGTGGAAATTTTCATATAATGGCTGCAAGTTTCCTTACAAAATTGAGTCCTTAGTGAGGTTTGAAAAAGTAACTTTGGTGATAGATACACAACATTTGACCCTTGCCAAATCTTCCTTTGATTGGTAGTTGGGTTAGATTTAATTTATGTTCCTCATTTGCATCTTATAGCTTGCATATTGAATGAAATTAGAAGAATAGGCACATCATACTCAATCCATTTTCACCCCAACCCAACACTTAATTTTCTTTATTTCATTTTGGTGCCCAACTTTGATCATTGTATTTTCTGATTTTGGAGTCCTCTTACATCCTAGATTTAGATCTTACATTCATTAGAATGCATTTTAATTTATGTTTATGGATACAAGGGATAGAGAGTGGTCATGGGAGCTAGATGTGGAAGAGGAAATAATTAAATGTCTATGGAATGAGCCACACAAATTTGGGCATGTGAAAAGGTTTAAGAGAGGGGGACCAACCACATCAAGGCTTCAGGTCATGGAGAGCCGAGAGTAGATGGATGTCCTAGCTTACCTCACTCTAAAGGATGTCTTGGGGTAAGGCTCGAGAATGAAGAGCACTATATAGTACTTTTGTCACTCTATAGACCCATAGTTCAGGTTTAGGCTAGGAAAGATAGTTTTTAGAGTTGGTACTACACCTTAGAAAACTCTCTGTCTAAGGACGACAATGCAATTCTAAGAAGACAACATGACGCGCCAGTGTCTCTTGGGCATGCTAGCGTTTGTATGACCAGAAAACACCAAATATAGTACAAACTTCCTAAAACTAACTGACAACCTAGCTAGTTGATTGTGATGGGAAAAAGAGAATAAGAAAGCATGAGAAATAGAGATGAAGGTGATAAAGCAATTAAATCAAAGCTAAGGTGATGAAGATAATCTCACAAAAGCACCTATTCACTAGCTAGCTCCACATGCACATTCACCTACACACAAGAAAGAGGGAAAATTGTTGGGGCTATATAGGGGCTTGCCTTAGTCAAACCCTTATTTTGGTGTTTCCACCTCCATGGATAGCCAAAAATAAATAGAGTAGAATATGTGATAAAGAAAGTAGAAAGAAAGAATTATTGCAATGAACACTACAAAGCAATACTATGCTACTCTATCAAATCACAAAGGAGAGGAGTGAATTGTTACCACCTCCACCTAAAAAGCTCACTAACCAATGGAGGAGAATGCAAGGTATGGACTTGGAAAAGTCACCACAACTCCAATGGTGATGAAGGGAGGTCTCGCAAGACTCCAATCCCACAACTTTTATGGCCTACCTCACACTTGCAATGTGGAGTTGATAGAGCTTCAAAGTTGGTGCGATGCTCACAATGGAATGTCAGAATGCTATTTGAGAGTCAAAATGCTAAGAGATTGAATGTGAATGTCTAGAGCATGAAAAGAAGTGAGAATGAGTCTTTTTGAAGGTGAGATGAGAAGGAATAAGGAATTTTATGGTTAGTTGGTTGAGGGGGGACATTAAAATTTGGCCCCAATTGGGTGTGTAATGCCTCTGCCAAGTTTAGACATAGGAATCCGTCAAGGATAGAAGCACGATGTGCAAACATCTACACATCGTGCATTCATCCCCAAAAAATATTCTCTCACTAATGCACAAGATGAACACCAAGTGGATGGAAGGTACATGGGTGATGTGGAATTTCACTCCTATACATATTCCCCCCACTTTAGCAAGCATAGATATTGATGAGCATTCGATAGAGTTGATCTAAGAGTTAGTAGGGTTAGGAATGTATACCTGAACTATCAAGGAAGCAGACTGCAATCTGATGAACTCAAAAGCATAGGGAAAGCAAAGGACTCCACAAGTACTCTCCCTGGGGATTTTTAAACAAAAAGACTCCATAACCCCGTAGAACTTTGAAGTTGCACAAAGTACACCAAAGGCCCTTGGACCAATGATGGACAAATCTCATAGGATGAAAGCATCTCACAGGCTCGTAGACCCGCAAGAAGGTAACCCCCAAGTTCTCTCTTATGAAGGAAGCTGAGTGAAGTAATCACCTTATAGGCCTGAAGACCTGCAATAAGGCATCCCTCAAGTTCTCTCTCATGAAGGAAGCCCAGTGAAGTAAGCACCTTACAGGCCTACAAACATGCAAGAAGGCATCCCCCAAGTTCTCTCTCAAGAAGGAAGCCCAAATGTAAGGGAACTTCGTAGAGTCAGATTGGAAAGTGACTTCACAAGCACACCTACAAAGCAACATGTTAATCTGTAGATAAAATATGCCAAGAAAAAAAAAGTAGCTACACAGGCAAACAAGCAGACAGTCAAGGAATTGAAAGACTTTCAAAGGGGTCCCTTGGGAAACCTTCAAAAGAAGAGGGGTCCACTCAAGGGATTTGTTGTTTAAAAGTGCAAAAGAGATGTTTTTTCTCAAATCAATTTATCGGGTATGTGCAGGATCATCATGGAAAAAATAGACCCTTATGTGGTGAAAAATTTAGAAAAAATAGAGTTAGGAAACTTGACATAAAAATTTGAATAAGTTATCTATATTATTTCAAAAATATGTAAGAATATAATTTGTAGCAAATTGAATATAGTTTCTAAACTACTAGGTTTATTTTAAAAAATAAAAAATCTATTTGGTGAAAATTTGAAATTTCAATGCAGTAGTCCTTAAATTTCAAGGAAAAAATAATAAGTAGGTGTTTGTCTAACCACCCTAACCACAATAAAATGATAATATTTTTTTATAAGATTTTAGATATAAGTAGAGGACTCATGTCCCAATGTGATGCATATTTTTTTGTAATTTTTTCCAAGTAAATAATTAATTATGATTTTTGTACAACTTTTAAAAACTATAAAAACTTGTATGTCTGACCACCTTAACTTGGTCAAAACTTCATGAAATTCATGTTTTTTTAATCTTTTAGTATGTGAAGCATAGAATGTGACTCATATTTCAGATTCAAAAAATGTGATATTGTTTGAAAGCTATAGATGTTTTTCAATCAGCCTATGAATAAGACTTTAGTCATAATTCAAATAGAAAATGAATAATAATTATTTATTAAATTCAAAGTAAAGCATAATTTATATTGGCAGAAATCTAAGAATTTCCTTTAAAAACCATTTTCGTTTCATCAATTTTGGGTAAAAAAAAGTCGTTAGCCACATACCCTACACATACCCATCATATCACCACTTTTTGGCACATCATGATCTTGCACATACCCCATCATCAAGGAATCTATTTGAAAGATGTTCACTTCATCAAGGAATTCGAAAGGAAGAAAATTCCCCCTTGTGAGGGGAAGGTTAAGGATTCTCCCACAAGAAAAGCTACTCCCACCTTAGAGGAAAATTCTCAAGTTCTTTCTTTTCAAACTCATGGTGAAGGAAACACATTCCGTTAGGGGTCCAAGTTGAGAATATGATCTTTGAAAAATCTTGCAAGGATTTCACAAAAAAGATTCATTGGCAATGCATAAATTCTTCAAAAATTGAAACATTGTGAAAGCAAGGTTGTCACACATACGAGGGACAACTCAAGCAAAGAAGAGAGAAGGATAAAAGATAAAAAGAGAAATAGCACAAACAAGAGACACATGGGTGATCTTATATTTTGGGGTTAGAGCTACTGATATATATATATATAAATAAGTATAGTAATAGTATATTAACGAACTATCATCAACCCCCTACTATATCAGACCATGTGAAGAATACACAAGAAGACAAAGCAAAAATTAAAAATTGGGTCAACATGGAAGGGAATCATAAATGCTCCCAACGCTTTGCATCATCTTGAATTTTCCAAAAATAAAAACACATAATAGAGGAAGAATGATGATACAAATAGAAGAAGGTTTATGACACAAAATCACTCTTTTATCCAAGCAGCAACAAGGGTGACAAGGGTCATCCAAGAACACATCACAACACACACACACATCTAATCTAAAGATAAAGAAGGGGCCTCCCCCTAACACTCATCGACCAAGAGGTCATCCACTTCCCAATATAGATAAATATAAGGGGAAGGAGGATGAGCTTGCAGTGGTGGAATATTAAGGGGAGGAGCTTCTGACCCTCCCACAACAAGGGCTAAGGAAGAAGGCCCTACAAGGTCTTTTGCGCTAGGCTCTTTTGGATCTATGATCAGTGATTTTTGTGAAGATCACTAACAAGGCCAGAACTTCATCTAGAGGGTTGAACATGCACTTTCTAGAAGTGCCATGTTGTACCTCAATAGATGGGGAGTACGAAACCCGAGATTCACCGCTTGGCTCACTGAGTGACTCGGGAGCAGTGACAAACTTAGGGGAAGTTGGGATTTGCTTTGTCACTAGTACGGAACAAGCTAGTGTAGGACCACCCTTTAGAGAAGGTGGGATCCTCTTATGCCATCCATTGCTAGAAGGGCCAACCTCTACCTTCTACTTTTTTGGGGGATATGAACTCCCCACAGATGAAGAAAGAGCAGAGGAGGAGGAGAAAACTGAGGTAGACACCACCGAGCTATTCAACATGTCCATGGGTTTAGGTAATGATAGGATGTTTGGAAGGTACATCAACAAGGGTGGCTTAGCCAAAGGAGTGATAAATACCCACACCTTTTTAGAGTTAAGTGCACTCACACTCACAGAAGGGGCCAAAAGTGAGACTGAACTCGATTGAATGAGAGCAAAGGGGAGGAGAGAGGAGGATGCATCAGGAGGCCTTGAAGTAGTGGCAGTCATCTCCTCTTCCTTTTTTTGCAAAGTGGTTTGCTCAGCCACCAAATTCTGTCACTAGTGATTATGCTCACACACAAGGTAGTTTCTATGACTCTTTGAGCTAGAGGCCAAAAGCTGCAAGGTGACATAAGGATCCTACTTAGCCATAGGGGTGTCCATCACAACCATCTCCAATGGAGGGACAAACTCCTGAATGGGTGCAAGTGGAAGAGGTTGAGAAACAATGAGGGGAGTCAACTCTAGCACCTCATCAATGGGACTCTTCCCATTCACTGCTTTAGGAGTAGGAGCGGTGGAGGCCACATAGGCCGAGACATAGAGGATTCCCCACAGGACCCTTCCTTCTACCATATCAAATGGGCTTAGGCTCCATGGGAAGAATGGAAAGCTCAAACATAGGACGCTTGGGCTTTTGTCAAGTGGGCACCTTATGGTTCTCTTGCAAACATGAAGCAAAATCTAATGACATCACAATAGGGTGAGAGTAAGCATAAGGTTGAACAGCGGAAGAGGAAGAAGAGAGACCTTAAGAGGGTTTCTCTTCTTCTATTCTATGAGCCTTGGAGACATCATTGTCAGCTTTTAGGCATGCCTTATGCGAAATAACATAAGGTGATGGAGGGTACCTCACTCTAGGTATTAAGCACCCTTGTATTTTTCATAAGTTTGATACAAGAGGTCCTTTCTAGGCAGGAGAGGACCAATAGGTGTAGGCCAAAATTGATCTAAAGAATAGTTACCACATGCAAATGATGGTCTATAACCGATGTCATGGATCACATGTACTGAACCCTCATGAATAAAATTCAAACATTTGTGCACAACTAAGGGAAATACATTCATAACTACTAACCATTGGATACCCAGCTTCACTCTGAAGAGTTCGGACCCTAGGATTATGTCAAATAGAAAGTTTACAGACTTAGGTCCAACAAGAACCAAAAAAAATACTACTGAGGGGAGGTATATAAATTTTGTTATGCATACAGATGGTGCTCACAGGTGTATCATACCCATCTCTATGAAAGAAGTTAATTAACACAATCTCCTCAGTTATAATGTTCACCTAAGATGTCGGGTCAACTAGAACACCTAATATAGTGTTCTCATTGATTCCTGTAGGGATATAAAGAGAAGATGGTTCTCTATTAAAACCCATCAAAAGGTCCTAAGAGGTGAAGGTTATACCTAGACTACTACTCACAAGCTTCATAGAGGGGATAGGAAGATGTAGAAAAGAGGCCATCATGCATAGTAAAAATACTTTCACAAAGCCTCCCAAAGGTTTGAAATAGGATAGTGACCTAGTTAAGGCTTCATTCCAAAATACTCATGAAACCTTCCAACTACACCTACTAGGGGTCATAGGTTGGGTTGTAAGGTGAAAACCTCACAACACTCACACCTAAAATTCTCCTAGAACACATGGAAGGACCCTTCAGTACTTCCAAACGAAACAAAAATGGTTCATGTCGGGTTCACCAAAAATGTAAGAGATGGGGACCAAACATGTCAAGGCTCCAAACACATCAAGGCTCCAGGTCACTGAGAGTTGAGAGTTGAGGGATTCCCTAACTTACCCCACTCTAAAGGATGTCTTTGGGTGAGGATCAAGAATGAAGAGCACTATATAGTACTTTTGTCACTCTATAGACCCAGAGTCCAAGTTTAGACTAGGCGAGCTAGTTTTTAGACTTGGTACTACACCATAGACAACTCTTTGTTCAAGGATAGTAGCACAATTTTGGGATGACATCATGGCGCACTGGTGTCTCTCAGGTGTGTTAGTGTCCATACGACCAGAAAACACCAAATATAGTACAAACTACCTAAAAACTAACTGACATCCTAGCTAGTTGATTGTGATGGGAAAAACAAAATAAGACAGTATGACAAATAAAGACAAAGGTGTTAAACCAAGTAAATGAAAGCTAAGGTAATTAAGATAATCTCACAAAAGTGCTTGTTCTCCAACTAGCTCCACATGCACATTCACCTACACATAAGAAAGAGGGAAAATTGTTGAGGCTGTATAAGGGCCTACCTCAGTCAGAACCCCATTTTGGTGTTTCCACCTCCACGGCTAGCCAGAAAGCAACAGAGTAGAATATGCAATAAATAAAGTAGAAAGAAAGAATGATTGCAATGAACACTACAAAAAATACTATGTTGTACTATATCAAATCATAAAGGAGAGGAGTGACGGATTACCACCTCCACCCAAAAGCTCACTAGCCAATGTAAGAGAATGCATGGTATGGACTTGACATAGTCACCACAACTGCAATAGTGATGAAGGGAGGTCTCACAAGACTTCAAGCCCATAGCTTCTATGACTTACTCCACACTTGCAATGTGGAGTTGATGGAGCTTCAAAGTTGCTACAATGCTCCCAATGGAATGCAGGAATACTGCTTGAGAGTGAAAAATGCTAAGAGATTGAATGTGAATTTCTAGAGCATGAAATGAAGTGAGAATGAGTCTTTTGAAGGTGGGATGAGAAGGAATAAGGCATTTTTGGGTTATTTGATCGAGGGGGGATGTTACAATTTGACCCCGATTGGGTGTGTAATGCCTTTGCCAACTTCAAACATAGGAGTCTGTCAGGGACGACACTGTGGTGCGCAGATGTACACATGTCGTGTGTTTTTCCTTGACAAATATTCTCTCATTGACACATAGGATGAACGCCAAGTGCATGGAAGGAAGGTGGGTGATGTGGAATTTCACCTTCGAATTTGATTTTCTAAGGTGAGGGTATGTGAAAGGGGAATTTGCTTAAGGGGTGTAATTTCGCTTCTATACAAAATGAAAAAATTAAGGGTCGAAAGACGCCACCAAGAATAATGGATGCAACTGAATGGAGGTAAAGGGGCATTTCCAGATAAGAGGAGAATAGGAGAAGCTACAGGTAGAAAAGGAGAGGAGAGAAGTGGGAGTGCAAGAGTGGACATATATTACATAGGAGGTGTAGACACACATAATATGCATGCATTTCAATTCACCATTTGAATTAAATAAGCTTTATTTAATTAAATCTAACATTTCATCCTTTAATTAAATAAACTCACTTTATTTAAATAAATCATTACCTCATTTGATTAGATAGATCAATTTTTAATCAAATCCTAACATTCCATCTTTTGATTAAATAAATCATCTCCTAAGTTCATCTCCTTTAAATAAATTAACATTTATCTTACATCATCCTTTTAATTAAATAAACCAAACTTTATTTAATTAAATCTCATATTTCATCTCCCTTTGATTTACTTTAAATCCCTAAATCTAAGTCAAATGGGTCAAATCACCTAATCCCTCACTAAGTTAATCTAATCACACACCACATCCTCTAGCTTTTCCCACGTGCACAAATAAAGCATTTTAATTCATTTATTAAAATCCTCATTTTCCCTCAACAAGACATCTTTGGAGAATATTCCCTCAAGTTTGAATTTCAAAACAAGTTGACTTGTCCCTTCCAACATGGCATTAACTTCCCTCTTACATGTCCCCCACTTGGCATTTAAGTCTCTTTTTCTCCCTCCAACAAGCCAAATTTGAATTTGAAAAGGCCAACTAATCTCATTTATTGGTACATTGACCAAAACTTGCACATTCCTCAACCATTCACATGTTGACAAATGGCACTTGCCCATTGGTTGAATCTTTGTCCCACATTGCTCTCTTTTGGGCACTCTTTCAACTTGAGATTCTATAAATAGAATGCTCATTCTTCAACAATCCATCCACAATTCATGCAAAGTTACTCTCTTCACATTGAGAGCTAATTTTTCCCCTTATCATTTGCAACATCAAGCTTTTCAAGGGTTGGGAAAGGGATAATTTTCACATCAAAGTAGCACCAATCCACTATGGGATAGGTATCCATTATGTTTTTTTATGTTCTTAATTAGTTGTTTTATTTACATTGTGAGACATGATGGATTATCTCATAGGAGCACTATGGTATTTGCATAGTTTGAACTAACCATGCTAATGTGTTTTGAAGTTTAAGTTGTTTTGCAGATTTGTGGTGCTCACATATGGTGCTAGAAGGAGGGCCTGAATGACATACGTTATGATCTTATATTTATCATTTTATATGTTATGCGGTATATTCAGCTTTGTCATTCATTATATTGTTGACTCAAGCGCTTATATATACGGTTTTATATTGCATAAAGTGTGATGAAATTTATCTAGGGTACAATAGAAAATCATACACGACTTATCTACTTATGTGGAGATCTATTTAAACTACAGATATGTGGTATTCCCCCATTTTTTTATATGATATGTGGTTGACTATGCAAGTTTGTAGGTACATACAAGTTTGTAGATGTATGTCACTGATATTTGAATATATATTTTTTGTGTAATCCTGCTATATGAGTCTGACTTTGTACTTGTTATGGGTGTGGTTGGTTATGCTCTTGTGTCGCTATTAGTACATCCAGTATCTGTGCTTCTAGCCTAAATCTTTTCTTATTCCTTCTTAGTTTGAAAAATCACGCCTTATATTTGAGAAAGCATGCCTTATATTATTAAATTGTTGTAGTTGTAGCAAAGTAGAAAAGTATATTTGATGTCCCATACCTCACCTATTTGTTTGAAATCATTATCCTAAAGTCATGTCGGGAAGCATATTGGTATGTCAAGCTTAACCTATCCCTTGATATCTGCAATTATGCAACAGTGCACTCACAATCTGGTGCGTGGAATTATCAGCCTCCGCCACAAGTATTCTTAGAGACTTCCTTGGAAGAAACTTCTCCCACATAAATATTATTTCACCTTTCGCTTTCTCTTTCTCTTTGTCAATATACAACTCAGTCATCAACGGTTTGAATGCTTCTAACTCCGCCTCCCAATCCAGTCGAACCTCCATAGCTTCATTTCTAGCTCTCTCCCTAGCATTATTCTTCAACTCTTAGCACTAAAGAGAAAACCCTCATACCATCAAACACTCTGTATGCCTGCTTCAAAATACAAATCGCTCTAAAACATTATTTTCCCCATCAAACTTAGATGCCTTAAACTTGTCGTTGCCTAGGATACCCAACTACTGCATGCATGCCTGAGAAACTCGAAATGAATATTAGTTGCATTATCTTGCATTATCTTTGTTCTCCCACTGTAAAGCAAGGCGTATGAATTTGTTTCATCATATCTTGCAAACGTTGCATTCCATGAGATGACATTTCTTTGAGGGATTGGTCTACACATCCACACATTGTGTACATACTGACCAAGGCAGTTCTGACTATAGCAAAGAGTTTGCAATGTGCCCAATTGCATTTTATTGTTGCATTGTTTTTTATGTATCAATCTACATTGTTGAGATCCAAGAGCGACCAACAAAGGTTAAACGCATTCTTAAAGGTGCTGAAAACACTACCCCCAGCTTGCGATTACATACAGAACTATCAAACCTGAGGCTGGTTTGCGTGATTTGTTGAATGTTATTTCCATCTTGTTGTTGCGATAGCTTCGCCTCTCTTTTTTTATCAGCAAACTCTTCTCCAAATTGAAAGCAACAAGATCATTTAGGACTGTGAATAAATGCTTGTTTGGTGGCGGTATTAAAAACTTGTCTGATGGTGTATAAAATATTTGTAGATCTTCAATCTTTTTTGGACAAGCAATCCAATCTTTTCTTACTCTAGAGGCACATCATCATCACTGGTTCTTACAGGCTAATGTGAGTTATTTAGATTCATTGTGAGTAAATTCTAATAAATTTTGAAGGCATTGATCATTTACATCAGACCAACCTCCACATTCAAATCTCTGCCATGCATCTTGTCTGAAGCGTCATTCTATATCGCTATGTTTTTAAGACCATTGATTGGATGTTTTTAAAAGAATTTTCAATGAATCTATTTCATGCACATGAAGACTAATATTTATTCATGCTTTTCTTTTGGCACGTTAATGATCAACATCCCACAACGCGCAAGTGGCAATGCTGGAACAATTGTGGGATTTGGCTTTACACCTGCTGATTGCATTCACTTGAGACTCCATGAGATCCAATCTCAATGGAGACATCCTCGAGCTTTCCGAAAGAGAATTCCCCACTTTCAACCCATTAAGGCTCGGTGCCATAACATCAGTGAGGATTGTAAAGCATATAGCTTGAGGTCAATGGCGTACGACATAATCCAGGCACAATATTCCATCAATGTGTGCTTATTGGCTCGATTCACCAACTTGAAAGCTCAATTCACTATTGTAGGAATAATTTCCATGTTAGAGAAGCCAATTGCTACCAAATGGTATTTTATTTTTGGAGGCTATTTTCCATCAATTTATTGTTGTTACGAAAATCCTGCAAAGTTGTTATGATCCACCATGTATTACTATGATTTTACCTTTTTTTTTACATAAGAAAAAGGACCATTTTGTAACTCAGTTGTGATATTAGTGTGATCCATATTTATGAATTTTAAGAATGCGATCCAAGCTAACCCTACAATACATTGAAGATGAATTTAAGCTTATTTTGGCTCTAATCATTTCTCATTAAAGATATCAAAACCAACCAACAGGAAAAATCATCGATCAATTACCTTTTACATATTTTACGCTGATAGGATCTTTACGATACATATAGAGTGATGTGAGATGAGTGCACATGCATCACTCACTCGACCAATGCTTTGCCACAACCATGCGTTTTCTCATGCATTACGTTTCTCATGAAAATTTATCTTTGTTTCTATTTATTATCTGACTGATGTAGGAAGCGACAACTGTAGATGGGACAGGGACATTAATTAAGTTTGTTAAATCACTTTGTAATTGTCAGAACATAGGGACAAAATAGAGATAGCATCTCAGAATCTCAACAAGGAAATGTGTTCTCATTAACTGTGTTATGCAGAGTTCTATGTGTCGACATCAAGGCCATTTTATCTTTTACTAGCACCGGCATTATGTGTGTATAGAACGAAATTCAACACTGGCTGATCCATTATGATATCGATGGCACATTATGATTGAATCATCTACATCAACACCACAAGGTGGTTCGACATGATCTTAAAATATTTTAGAAAAACCAAAAAAATAAAAAAATAAAAGATGTGAAAATCCAAAAAAATCAAAAAATCATGAAAACAGTAAAGATAAAAATCATCCTCTAGTGAAAACCACTACGGTGGCGCTTTGGGAAAGACCATGATGAAAACCTGGCAAACAGGTTTCATGTGTGGAATCAAGCATCTACATGCGCCAGTTCAGGTGAAAGCATCTTATTCCATCCATAATAAAGTCATCATTCCATCCATCATCGTTTTCATTGATCCTATCCTACCTAGTGTTATCTGAGCCATGAAGCATTATCCAATGAGCATTCTTTATCTGAACACCTTATCTTATTGCAAGATAATCTTTGGCATCCTTTGTGTGCTTACCATATCTATCCATCCATATACCTATCCAAACATCCACCCATGGCATTCCATACATTGCTAGACATTGGGTGCAAATATTTACATCTTGCTTCAGGAATAAATCTTGATCTATATCCTCCAACTTATGTGATAATTTGAACATTGGAAAACGTAAAATAAAATTGGTCAAAGCATTTGTGATCCAAAATCCAAATCACTAGCCCATGGCATATTTTCATGACAACATGTTCTTTATCAATCTTCATCTTTCATCGAACATCAATCCAAATAATCACTATCATTCACATTTAATGTGTGCTTCAACATCACATCAAATCATCCAAACAAATTTTGTTCCAAATCAAGCTTCATCAATCCTGATCAATCAAATCCAATCAAAAAATCATCATCTTGAGATATCATTTTGTTGCTTAACACTATCCTTGCATTGTTGTGTATCCTCAACAATGTTATCATCATCAATCCCTCATCATCTTTGGATATCCGTCCTAATCCTTCTGTTGCTTAAACACTATCCTTGCATTGTTGTGCATCCTCAACAATGTTATCATCATCAATCCATCAATTTGACCAATCAACCTTAGCTTGGTTTTCAACAAAATCTCAAAACAGAACACTAATATCGTCACACACATCAATATCCAAATTGTCAAAATCATGCGAAAAATCCAAAAACATCCACAACATATCAAAAATCCAAAAACATTCAAATCATATCAAAATCCAAAAATAGGTCAAAAAGTCAATCAAAAAGTTAAAAACAGAGTCATCTTGTCAAACTACGGGTCTCTGAGCCTTGAACATAGGCAAGATTGATCTTTGATCAACCCTCGAGCCACTTAGGTCAGTCCTTTAGGAGTTTGTCAAAATAAACTGGCATTTCATCATGTATATCTACATCTGTAAATTGGTCAAGTCATCAGTCAAACTACATGGTCTCTATGTGTATAATGTAGGCAAGACTAATCTATTGATCAACCCTCGAGGCCCCTAGGATAGGTCCTTAGGTTATTCTCTTTGTCAAAATCTCAGAAAACCCCAAAAACATTAGAAAATCAAAAAATCAAAACATTTGAAAATCTCCAAAAATACCAAAAACAGCCTCAAAACATTGCAAAACTCCAAAAACATCCAAATATTTGAAAAAATCCACTTGTCTCATATCGCTTTCACTTGCAATAACATCACTCATAATAAACGATCATCATCATCAACCTTTGGTAAAAAAATTGGAAACAAGTTTAGCAAGTTAAAAGTGAAAACTCAAAAACGTCAAGTCTCAGGTCTAAGTCAGTACGTAAACAAGTTGGTCAACTCTTTGTGTCAATAGCCTTTCATCCAATCAGTCCCATATCAATCATTTGATAATATCATGTCCTAGGATGTATCCTTCCTACAATGGGAATTATTTATCAGAAAGAACACTTTGGATAAACGAAATGACATGCCGCCCTCCACTAACATGTCCTAGGATGTATCCTTCCTACAATGGGAATTATCTTTTGGCAATAGTTTCAGTTCTTATCCTTAAAAACACATTTCCTTTTGGTTAGCGGTATTGAAGAACATTAGCTTGTTTGTTTACTTTATCTTTATCTTTTGACTTATCTTTTTGCACTCATTCCAATAAACTCTCGATGATGTCCAAAAAAATGGATTTAGAGAGATAGGAATGGGGCAACAATCATTATCTTTTGTCTGTTGTGCTTGTTGGATGTTCTTGTAATACAACTTGGAGAATACTTGCTTTGTTAGATATGTATGGAGGGTGTTTTAGGCAGCTTGTTGACTATTACATTGATAGGTTATACCTTTCCGTGTTTTGGTCTGAGGTGTTTGAAACTTCTAAAATGCATCCTAGCAAGGTTTATGCGTGAACGAGAATACTCCTATCTATTTGTCGAGTCAAATTCCATCACACTAATTGCAACACCATCCTAGTTTTTTATACCTTGATGCATCGTGCTTATGCTTGTTATCAAACATAAGGTAAGTGGCCCTTTTAAAATCCTAATTCTTTATAACCAAAGCATCCATTTCTCATCATCATCGCTCATAAATTAGGCTTGTTGGATCCTCTTGTCATCATGTCATTTATCATTTCTTCTTTTCCGCACTAACATCACCTCATGATTAGTTAATCATCATCACTAGTGCATCCATCTTGCATCCACAAACTATCAACCTTCTACACATCATCTCACCATTCATTTTCATCAACATAATATAGATCTGTTAGTCTAAGCATCTCATAAAATTATACATTAGCATAAAACATCTATTGCATAATCATATACATATCATCGCATCATCCATCTCACATGCATTGCATTATCATCTAAGTTGTTTAGGATAATAGAGATTGGTTATTCTAAGCATCTTAAAACCATCTCATTTGCATCATCATCATAACCATCCATGCGTCCATCTTGAACCTCTTTATGCCGAGATCGACCCTCAAATCAAATCCTTTCACTCGATCTCTCGAGGGGGCAATGTACTAATGTACTTTTTGCTGGGGCATCCAAAAAAAATCAGAATTTTTTTGAAATTTGACCATGGCAAGATTATTCTTTGAGCCAATGCAGCAAGTACATTGCTTCAAAGAGGGGAAAAATGTAGACACGCAAAATATGCATGCATTTCAATTCACCATTTGAATTTAATAACCTTTATTTAATTAAATCTAACATTTCATCCTTTAATTAAATAAACCCACTTTATTTAATTAAATCATTACCTCATTTGATTAAATAGATTAATTTTTAATCAAATCCTAACATTCCATCTTTTGATTAAATAAATCATCTCCTAAGTTCATCTCCTTTAAATAAATTAACCTTTATCTTACATCATCCTTTTAATTAAATAAACCCACTTTATTTAATTAAATCATTACCTCATTTGATTAAATAGATCAATTTTTAATCAAATCCTAACATTCCATCTTTTGATTAAATAAATCATCTCCTAAGTTCATCTCCTTTAAATAAATTAACCTTTATCTTACATCATCCTTTTAATTAAATAAACCAAACTTTATTTAATTAAATCTCATATTTCATCTCCCTTTGATTCACTTTAAATCCCTAAATCTAAGTCAAATGGGTCAAATCACCTAATCCCTCACTAAGTTAATGTAATCCTGATTAATCTAATCTAATCACCCACCACATCCTCTAGTTTTTCCCACTTACACAAATAAAACATTTTAACTCATTTATTAAAATCCTCATTTTCCCTCAACAAGGCATCTTTGGAAAATATTCCCTCAAGTTTGAATTTCAAAACAAGTTGACTTGTCCCTTCCAACATGGCATTAACTCCCCTCTTACATGTCCCCCACTTGGCATTTAAGTCTCTTTTTCTCCCTCCAACAAACCAAATCTGAATTTGAAAAGGCCAACTAATCTCATTTATTGGCACATTGACCAAAACTTGCACATTCCTCAACCATTTGAACATGTTGACAAATGGCACGTGCCCATTGGTTGAATCTTTGTCCCACATTGCTCTCTTTTGGGCACTCTTTCAACTTGAGATTCTATAAATAGAAGGATCATTCTTCAACAATCCATCCACAATTCATGCAAAGTTACTCTCTTCACATTGAGAGCTAATTTTTTCCCTTATCATTTGCAACATCAAGCTTGTCAAGGGTTGGGAAAGGGCTACTTTTCACATCAAAGTAGCACCAATCCACTATGGGATAAGTATCCATTATGCTTTTTTATGTTCTTAATTAGTTGTTTTATTTACATTGTGAGACATGATGGATTATCTCATAGGAGCACTATGGTATTTGCATAGTTTGAACTAACCATGCTAATGTGTTTTAAAGTTTAAGTTGTTTTGCAGATTTGTGGTGCTCACAAGAGGAAGAATGTACAGGAGTCAACTCTAGGTTGTGCCTCATTTATAAGAGAAAGATGCATAGAAATTGAAGTTTGTTTAGAATAGATAAAGCTTTGGGAGAGAATAAAATATTATGCAAAGTATGAAAAAGAAGAACGAGACAAAAGAATTGTAGAGTAATGTAATACAGGTTGTACATAAGAAAAAAGAAGATGGGCTAATGAATTATAAGGTAGGAATATGTGTTTCTTATAAGAGGCAACAAATAAGAGTGAAAAATGTAGAGAAGAATGAACCTGGTTGTGCACTATGGGAATTATGCATAAGGAAGGCAAAATGAGTTGAATAGTATTCTGAGATGATAGGAAGGTCATGAAAATTTTAAATTTTTATAATCTGAATGTAAAAATTTGAAATTGATCATACAATGAAATTGAATTGCCTCTAGTAATTTGCTGTGAATTTCAATTTGTATTTAATTGAGAAGTGAAATTTTCAATTTAAATTGTGTTGGTTACAAAGTTAGAATTTGTGAATTTTGTTAAACCAATGAATCTCGTTGCAATATTTGGGTAGAGGGTTGATTGTAGAATTTTTGATTTTGTGTGAATAGTGAGAGGATTTTGAGCTCATTTGCATCAATTTTGGTCTTTTCCTTGTGTATCTCTAATGATAATAGCTAAATATGTTTGATGTGGAGGTGGATGGCCAATTCTTTTCCCAAAAAAATTTGTATTTTAGGTGAGGAGTTCAATATAATAGAATTTAAAGAGGACAAAAATGGGAGAAGGTAGAGGTTGTGGAAAGGAAATGAACTATATTTTTTGGTCTACAATGAAGATAACTCTTAATCTTATTGACCCTCTTGAAAGAAAGAAATAGATTGATAATAACTTCTAGTTCACTTGGTGTAATAACCAATGCGAAGGAAAAAGAGTTTATTCAAGGTTTGGTAGACTCTACGAGAATAGGGATTTATTTCCATTTATTCTAGATACTAATGGCATCTTTTTTTTGGTGTAGCTCCTAGTATAATATCTAATCATTTTCCCATTGAGAGTCTTGTAGTTGTTTGCCAAGAAGGCCAAACAAATATTAGGTGTTTAAAGATAAGTTTTAAAATTAATGTTTCTCTCCTAAAATGGTCAAGACTATATTGATGATATAATAACTACATCATCTATTGTGAAAAATAGTTTTATAGGTGAATTATTCATAAGTATATGAGATAGTTTAGTTTCTCTATGAGGGGATATTTTTAGGAAAATGGGTAAAAACAATGCCCTAGATAGAAGGAAGATTGAATTTTTTATTCAAGAAAATTTGTTAGCTTTAGAAGAAGAGATGAAAAGGAATAAAGAGGATCAAAGGGACTTATGGAATTTGACCAAAACTAAAAATTTACTTACACAAATCCAAAATTATAAGACCCAGGGGGCTAAAATCATATTGAAAATGAGTTGGATCAAAGAAGGTGACATAGATTATAAATATTTCTTTAATGTGATTAGGTCTAAGAACAATAAGGAAAGGATTGGTCCTATGGAAGAGGAAGGTAATAGATCTTAAAACAACAAATTTATAGAGGAGGATTTTCATTATGTTTATCAAACCTTGCTCTTTTTTCAGAAGGAGAAGTAAAACAAGGGAAGTAATTATATTTTTTTGCAAAAATAGTACCAAGATAATTAATGAGGAGGATGCTTTAAATATTGATAGAGACATCACTAAAACATAAATTTTGAAAACTATTATGTCCTTTAGTGGCATGGTAAGTCCTTAGGTAGTGATGGTGTCCCAATTGAGCTTTACAAAGATAATTCAAACTAGATTGGCGAGGAATTATTAGAAATTTATCAAGAATTTTTTTTAGAAGAAATCCTTAATTAAGGAAATTAATAGATTAATTATTAAATTAATCCTCAAGGAAGGGGATAAGATCCTTATAAAAAATGGAGGCTTCTTGCTCTTTAAAATGTGTCATAAAATCCTAGCCAAGACTCTTTCTCTCAAAATCACCAAAATCTCAAAGAAAGTGGTTTCTATCACTCAACCTAGTTTATTAAGGGGAGATATATTCTAGAGAATCTAATTTATTAATGGGTAGGCATGCATTGGGTAATGCAAAAAATTCAAAATGTGAGATGGTCTTGTTGGATTTAAAAAATTATTATTACATAATTGAATGGGATTTTTTTCTAGATATGTTAAAAGAATTTGGTTTCCCCTTAAGTTCCAAAAATGGATAAATATCATTTTCAATGTATCTTCTACTCAAGTGGATTTTAATGGGGGAGTTGAATAGCCTCATTTTACCTTAAAGATAAATTTGATGAGGTTATTCTATTTTTTTTATCTTTGTTTATAATTGTAGCTAATGCACTTCATTATGTTTTGATAAATTGTCTTATCAAGCCTCTTGTTTATGGAATTCCTCTCCCCAATGAGGACCATTTTATTAATTATCAATTTTTAGATGATACTCCTTTGTTTCTTGAAATGAATGAAACCAAATTTGATAATATATTGAAAAGGATGAAAAGGCTTAACATTTTTTATGAAGCTTTTGGTGTGAATGTTTATAACAACAAATATACTATTTTAAGTTGGGATAAGACTTCTTTGGATTGGATAAATGATAAAAATTGCATATGAGGGGTCCAAAATTAATTGTTAAGTATTTTGGAATCCCATTTTCCATCTCCCTCTCCTAGAAATACATGTGGTAATAGATGTTTAAGAAGATTAAAAAAATATAAAAAATTGTAGACCCACTAGCTATCATTAGTTGGTAGGTTGCAAGTAACTTAAAAGGTGATTTTTTCACATTCCATCTATTTTTCCTTATCTTATATGTTCATGAGTAGTCAATTTAACAATATTCAAAGATTATAAGAGAATTCCTTTGGTTTGATGATAAAATAAGAAAAAGAAGATATGTGGTGAAATGGTCTTAGTTTTGTGTGCCTAAGTATCTTGATGGCTTGGGGTTAAACGACCCAAGGGTTTAGGGAATAGTTTATTAGTAAAGTGGATCGTTAATTATTTCCAAGGTTCTAATTCTTGGAAAGTTCGTGCATAAGAAACAATATTCTCTTTCCAAGCTAAAGAAGGTTAAGAAATTTAGAACTCCTTACACCCACAAGACTTTCCTTTTGGAAGTTTTGAGGTTAAAGCTTTTGGGTCTAATATGTTTATGATAATTTGGAGGGATTGGATTATAGTGAAGTGCTTAATTAAATATTGTGTTTCTTTCTCTCGATTTGATGGCACTTTTATTGCTTCTAGATCAATTTGGTGGACTTTAGACTAAAACAATAAACCCTTGGTCCTTACTCAAGGGTGTTTTACTATTTTTTGGGAATTTAAAGGAATTTCTATCTTTCAAAATATTTTTGAGGATGGGCACCTAAAGACTTGGAAAGAATTTAAAATGAGATCAATATTCTTGGATCCAATTCTATTTTAAAAAATTCATGTTTAGTGTGAAATTCCCAATATCCTTGAAAATGAATCTTGATGCTATAAAAAATTCACTTGGAAAGATGACACTATTTTTTATTAGATATGCATAAAAAATATTTATATAATTCTAATTGATATGATGGATAGTATTGATTGGTAAAATAGGAACTAGAATTTGGACTAAGCCTAGATGAGTCTATAGGTTAAAGAATATTTGTTCTTTTATTGTGGTGCCTAAGAAAGCATGCTATAGGTGGCCTTTTTTTCTTAAAAAAATAGTTGTGCATGTTGAGCTTGACTTTCTTAGTATTCTTGTTCTAGATTTTGTTTCTTGTGTGAGAAGATTGAATCTCTTGAGTGTTAGTGTGATTTTTCTCTTTGGTTCTCATTTTTTGGTAATAAGATGGGGTGGGATAATAAAGAGTGTTTCACTTGGTATGAGATTATTTTTGGGTATGTGAAATATTTTTCAATTCGTCTTAAAAAATTCATGTTCTTACTAATGAGATCTTATGGATTATTTGGAAGAGGAGAAACAAGGAAGTCTTCCAAGGAAAAAGTAGGTTCCTTAAACTAAGTTGAATCACTAGGAACTTACCTTTCTAAATTTCTTATCGCATGCTATCATGATTATGAAAATCTCAAAAGATAGTTTAATGATTCTACTTTAGGATGACTTGATGATTGTTTATAGAAAAGAGATTAAAAGAGGGTGAACTTTTCACCCCAAAGAAGAAATAACTTTAACAAAGAGGATCTAGTAATTCTAAAAGAATACATGGAGTCTCATAACATTGAAACACTAGAGAAGGATGAGAAGAGGTAACTAATTGTTAGAACTATATTTGAACCAATTGCAAAGGATCTAGATTCAAAAGAAATGAAAAATATGTCAAAAAGGACCTATGGCATGGATTAGAATGAAATTAGTAGCAACTAGAAGTGTTGTTGGGAATAATATCCTTATTTCTATGGTTGTCACTTTATTTTTGGAAAAGATGAAGGATTGATTGTTAGATCTATTTTTCTTGTTAGATCTATTGATTCTTTGAACAAATCATGATATTTTGATGTTGGAGTGGTAGCTCCATATATTGTAATCTATTTTTTATAAATGATACCTAATATAAAAAAAATGACAATAATGGAGCCTAGATTCAAGATCTTTTCTCCAAATTTAATGAAATAGTACTTTGTATGAATCCACATTTGTAATGTTAGGATTTACTGGCATGCCCAAAGCAATTAAATTATATCAATTATAAATATAGATAATATAATATAAAATAGAAAATTTATTGCACAACATTGACATAGAGATTTAACATGGTTTACCCAATGTGGGCTACATAATAGAAAAAATCATCCAATGTATTTTATTATCTAATAAAACTAAGCTACAAAGTTGCATTCACCCACAACACAGTCTATAGTTTTATGCACATTTCTTCAAATCCACACAACAAAACCTATTGTTATGTATTCCTCCAAACTCTCACACCCATGAATCTTGACCTTTCACATTCACAACCAATAAACAACCTACTTTTTGTAGTTATGAAACTATTTTTTAACTGAAAACATAATAAAATACTATTAAAATACTAGCAGATTTTTCTTCAGGGCATTGTCCATGCCCCCTGTACTACCCTATAAATTAATATGGGGGGAAAAGTGGCTACCAAAGTTTCCAAAATATTAATGCTAGCATGATTAGTCACTACATACCAACATGAAAAGCCTCGAGGAGATTCCACTATGCATTAAATATAACTACCTAGAATGTAAGCACATACAAAAAATTACATTCGCTTTCAATGACTAAAAACTTCCCATCAATGTAATAAAAAGATAGTCATTTTTAAAAAAATGACATTAATGTCTTAGAATTGTAAAGGAAATATCCTTTTTTGACCACCTCAATTAATAATTTATGGAAAATTTAGGTCCTCATTCACAAAATTGATTAAAAATATGAATTGATTTTGACTTTCCAATTACCCCCAATTATTTTTGCATTTATATTTTAACATAAAATAGCTACACACTATTGCTTTGGTTCAATTTTAAGAAAAAAACACTAAAAAGATTATGTCGTACATAAAGGATTCACCAAGATTTTTATACAACTTTCTCAAGGTTAGTTCATAAAGTATACATGGCTAAGGAATAAAATAAATATATTAAAACATGTCCTCTTGAGCTAAATATTCCAAATTAATGATTTTCCTTAAGAAAAATCAATGTCTCATAGAATATCTCCACTAGACCTTTGAATTTAGATAAATTGTTAGACAAGGTAAACAAAGTGTTGGAGGAATAAATTCCTTTTCAAGTGGAAACATTTTTTTCCATTCAAGTTGGTGTCTCAAAACATGCATCAACACAAAAAAACTAAAAATAGATATAGTAATATTGGGGTCTAATTTTGACACTTTTTCAACCAAGAATGATAATAACAGAGTCTAGATTCAATGTCCTTTCTCTAATTTAGTGGAATGGATGTTCTTATGAATCCATAGTTGTATAGCATCAAGGGGAATCTACTATGCATTAAAATTTTACAACCACCAAATTGTAAGCACATGAAAATTAAATTACACTTAATTTTAATGACAAATAAATTCCCATCAATGTAACAAAAATCTATTCACATTAAAAAATTTTGGTATTAATTTCATAAAATTGTAAGAAATTTAGTCAAATTTTCACCACCTCATGGTGATCCCACAATAGTGGGTTACACTTTTTGGCCAAACTTGACATTGAACTAAACTTTTTTAACTAAATCTTCACTTTCGGACACCTATAGTTGCTAAACCATGAGGAATTTGAAGATGATGCAAACTAGTGATTTGTGATATTTTTCTATAGATTCTAAATATATCTTTCTTAAAAAATTTGGAATCATATTTCATTTCTTTTTCAACCTCCTTCAAAAACTAGTTTTTAATAGTAAACACCATTTTTAAAGAGTGATGTTCACCGTATAACACAACTTTTTTCCTATGAAGGATAAAATTCTTTTTTTTTTTAATTTAGATTTGTAACTACAATATATAGCACCTTCATTTAGTTTCATAGTGTTTTATTAAATATTTTTTTCTGAATTAAGTTTTGAAGTCAAACCAATTATAATTTAGACATAGGTAGACTATGTAACACAACTTTTTTTCTATGTATCAAAATTCTTTTTTTTTTGGTTGGATCAAAAACATCAATACCAAGCACCTAGATATTTTTCAAAATTTTGTTTTGATAATCTACTATTTTTCCACATGCGCAGAACAAAGAAAACTTTAATTTTCGGTGAAAAACCTATGTTTAATTAAACTAAAAAAAATACATAATAAAACCAAAATATATTTAAATTATACTTGATGGAGAGCTCGTTTCAAGTACTATAATACTCTTATTGGGTTTGTCAAGTTGATTCCATTTTCATTTTCAACCCAAGCTTCGAAACCTAAAATTTTACATAAAATTGCAGATGGACGTGGGCAAGGGCAAAAAAGGGGTTGGTAGAACCTCCTAGAAACAACATTACAAAAATAAAAAGGGGTTTGAGCAAAACCCCCCTTCCCTCTTCTAGCGAACCCATGAAGGGGTTTTAGCAAACCTCCCCCTTTTAGCAAACCCCCCAAAAAAAATTTGAGCACCCAAGCAAATTGTGTTTGTCAATGCAATTGTAACCGACTTATGTAGGATCACACCTCAATTAATATTTTATAAAAAATTTAGGTCCTCCTTCACCAAATTGATTATAAAAAAGAATTAATTTTGATTTCCCAAGTACTCACATTTATTTTTAAGTTTATATTTTAGCATTAATAGCCACCTACTCTATCACTTTAGTTGAATTTTAGGGAAAAAATATTTTCTAGTGGTCATGGCATAAAGTATACGTTGCTGAGGAATAAAATAAATTTGATGAAACATGTCCTATTAGGATATATATTCTAAATTTATGGTTTTCCTAAAAAACATCAATATGCCCTTGATGGAATAGTTCCACTAGACATCTAAGTGGACATAAAGTGTCTAGATAAGGTAAACAAAGTCTTCAAGGAAGAAACTCCAATTCGTGTGGGAATAATTTTTTCCATTCAAGTTGGTGTCTCAAAACATGCATAAAAATAAATAAATAAAAGATTTAATACTAATATTGTAATCCAATTTTGAGACTTTTTCTACAAGAATGATAATAATGGAGTCTATTTTCAAGGTCTTCTATCTGAATTTAATGGAATGAAAATTCTTACAAATCCACGTTTGTAGAGCCTCAAGGGGATTCCAATATGTATTAGAATTTTATGACCACTAGGATGTAAAAAGATGAATACAAAATTACATTCACTTTTAATGACAAAAAGTTTCATCCATGTAATAAAATACTAGTCACATTAAAACGATATTTTGACATCAAAGTCATAAAATTAGCATTTTTATCAATTTATGTGTAATTGAAAACACATTATCATTTATCATCGCATCTCAAAAAAAAAACTCAACTTAGAATCAATATTTTAATCAAAGATGGAGAACACATCTCAAACTCTTCCCTTCCAATAATAAATCAAATGCTTCATTGATACGTGAGAATGGAAGATCGTGAGTGATAAATTCATCCACTTTGACCTCCTGCAGTGAAAAATGAGAACACATTTAAATCATCCATTTGTCAAAGAACAAATGATTTTTTTTGTTAATCTATAAAAAATAAAATTGTAAATAATCATCTAACTTAATCTCTTACATTATTTAAGTGCTTAATAATCAACCAATTTTTTTCCCAAATTATCTATAAAATATCTAAGTTATAAAATGTTCTTATATTCTATAGCGTGTGCTACATATATAATATAAGTTTGATTTATAATATATCATATTTACACTAATTAACAATGAAATAAGTGATTATCATGCCTATTGTGAATGTAACAATTATACATTAGAAATCATTTAAATTGGCAAGTGACTTCTTGAGACAACTTACTACCCACTTTCCATTAGTGAAAAGTGGTAAGCTATTTCCCAAATACTCCACTTGATTTTTTCTTTCTAAAATCACTTGTTACTTTCTTCTTAAAAGATAAGAAATAAGTGCATAGGTTATAAATAAAACTTTTAGTCGCTATTGAGAACGTTGCCACAGTCTAATTTCACAGATAGGGATCCAAGAAACACTTTTGCTTGTCTCCGAGCAAATCTGTGTGCTGCAAAAATGGTATTGAGAGTGCAAATATTGCTTCGACCCCTGATGCTCGACGATAGACTAATGGTGGTCCCTCGATGATGTCTTAGGATTCATCTCTGGTGCTCAATCCATCATTTCCTCAAAGCTATGGTCGTGGTTATGAAAAAGCTCGCAATCTGGCCTCCACGGAAACCCTAACGAGATTCAAAATCTGGAAACCAATTTTGAAAGAAAGGCTTGAAATATATCTAAGTGTCCGGGGTTTTTGTATTGTTGTATGCTTCAATAGTGGCCACCTTGTTGCATACTGCCCTAACCCCAAATCCAAAGAATCACATTCTACCACATGGTAGAAAGATGTTGCTCTCAAACATTATACTGTGGCTCCAAATGCCTCATCTGATCATGGAAAAATAGGGACAATTTGTGTGCATAGCAAAAATTGACTAATGACCAAGGAAACTATACCAAGAAGGATGTTACTCCCTTTTCTGATGCAGAATCGAAGGGGGCATATGAGTTTTCACAACAATCTCACACATGCTCTAAATGGAAGTTTGGAAATTGTTGTTTGGTGTGGAGCTTGATCAATCTCTAAGTGGGAGATTGTTGGTATGTGGCGACTGATCATGCAAATACTATACACTCTTTACATATCCTCATCGGGGTTTGGGGGCACAACCCTCAAAAAAAAAAATTGACCCTTTTTTTTCCCGTCAAGGGGTCAGTAGTTAATTTTTATTAACCAACAAATGAAAAACGACTTTGTAAAACCATAATTCTAGAAGCTTCCCAAAAACTTGTTATAAACAGCTGGGATGTAAGTTGCAGTATGGTATTCACGAGATTGTAATATGTTTGCACTAGATAATAAAATCTTTGAGTTTTTGAGTTTTTATGGATGTAGCCCATATTGGGTGAACCACATTAAAATTTTGTGTTGATCTCTTTTATGTTATCCTTCATTGTTATCTCTAGGCCATTTAATTTGCATATAATTGTTAATGTTTATTACTCAGATAGGCCTGAATCCTAACAATTAGGGTTACACCTGATATTAAAGGAAAACTCAAAGAAAAGGATACACATGTATCAACAAATGACGATCAACTACCCATAAGCAGGTGTGAGGAATCCATTACAACTCCTGCAAAACCTATACTTGCCCAACAATTTGGAGAATAAAATAATGATGTTTGGGAGGTGGTGAAGAGGAAAAAGAAAATTTCCAACTTGAAGGCACAGTTTCTTTCCATAACATGCATTTGCACTCTCACTCTAAAAATAGTGTAAACTCTCCCAAAGAGAATGGGGGTATTCTGCATACCTAAAATTGAGGGTATTTTTTGCTAGAGCAATAGTCTTTAGGCTGATGTAAGCATTTTTTTTCTTACATTTCACACCCCTATTCTTAGGGCATGCATTTTAACTTTTTTGCATCATATTTTATGGATACAACTCCCTTATACCTAACTTACAGATAAAAAAAAGTGCATAAATTTTAAAAAAATAACTTATAATCACATGTTTAAATAATTTTATGGAATTGAGAAATGGTAGGTAGGTTGTCAAAACAACTGTTAGCCACTATTCCGATAATAAAATTTGGTCAACAATTAATTATACAACACTTAATATTTTTTTTTTAAAAAAAATGCAAACAAGAGTGATTCATAATCCTATTTATTTTATATTTTTTTGTGGATATTAATCATACATGACTGATTTTCTTAATTTAGAACACGTAAGTTTGATTACCCAAACAATTGTAGATCACTCTCTCCAATAGTAAAATCAAGTGAACAATTAATTAGACAATTCATTTGAACCTTTTGAACTTTGAAAAATATACAATATTTTTTATTAATAAGCCTTTAACAATTTTAAAAAATTCTAGACATAAGAATTATTCATGAACTTTAAAATTTTCTTCAATTCAAATTTGACAAGTATGATGATAGACAACTCCTAACCAATTTTTCCAACGGAGAAAGATGAGTATAAATTAACCTAACAACCCACTTAATATTTTTTTTCATTTTTAAAAATATGTAAACATGTGTAGTTGATAAACCCCTCCTACTATATTTTTTAGAAACTAGATATTTTTTATAAGAAATTATGAATTCAAATAATAAAAACGTGTTTCTTCAACCTAAATGATAGTATTAAATTATATATATATATATATATAACATAAAATAAAATAAAACAATAATGATCTTATTGTTTTTGTATTACTATATATATTTCAATATATAAACATACCTTGTTCATGTACATTTCTACAAGACCAGGCAATTGGCTTTTCCCTTTGAAGCCACCAAAGATGGTGCCATCAATTCTCCTACCATCCAATAACTCGGGAGGAAAAAAGCTCAACTTTCGCCCACTATGATCCACTCCAACAACAACTGCCAAACCCCACCCCTATATTCAAACATTAACCAAAACATAACACCTTTAATATAGATTTATAAAATTTTAAAATGTACAAATACATAAATAAAATTTACGAGGTAAATACTAGTATTACATCATGTGTAGACAAAAATGCCTCGTACATAACATCTGCATGCCCAATGCATTCAAAACTGAAATCTACTCCACCATTAGTGATCTCTCGAATTCTCTGTCAAATTCAAATACACTCATCAATAAAATGTTATAACTTTCTAAATGTGAAGTCTAAAGATGAAAAATGTGAATCATTAATATTTCTACCTCGTGAGTGGCCTTGTCTTGGTCTTTAGGGTTGATGAAATCAGTAACTCCAAAATTTTTAGCTGAACAATGAAAAAACAATCATATGTAAATTTGGTATTGGAAATTAACTAGTTAAAAGAAAATGAACATATGCATACCTATAGAGAATTTTTCAGGATTTGTATCCACACCAATTATCTTGGATGCCCCTCTTACCCTTACACCTTCTGCAACCTAAAAAATTAAAATTCATTGGCCTCCCAACAATGTTTATTAAACTATATAATAAGGTAAAGATAATCAAACTAATTTATTTTGTGAAAAAATAACGAAATGAGAGAAAAATGTAGTTAAATCACATAAAAAATTAAACAAGTCCTCGCTAATTAAACAAAGGTAGCAAGTTTTGTATAGGTATTAAAAGGGTAAATCAAAGACAAAGTATACTTTTAAGAGAAGATAAATATAATGTATTGAAGATAAAACATTAGGTTATTCAAAGTTGATTTTTTTTAATAACTGTGTGGATATAATACTAAATTTATAATTGCCTAAGAAGGGGCAAGAGGGTGAGCCAATTTAAAAAGAGTTATGGTTAATAATGAGATAGATATTTAGTGCTTGCTAATTTATATTGCAAATTTATGGCATGCAAGGTAAGCAATAGTGAAATGTAAAGCATTTTTTCCATGGCTAAAAAGGTAGTAATCAATTAGGAAGATCATTATGGATCACTTTGTCATCATAACAAGGTACTAAGTGAATCTTGGAGTAAATATATAGCTATGAAGAAGATGACTCGGGGAATTTTTGTATGACAATACTCTTGATTTTATCGTCTGTGGTATTAGTTACCCTTATTCATGGCTTCTTCCCCTAATAGTGAGAAAGGGAAGTGCTTGTACTAGGGCTATAAGGAAATAGCCTTACTGGAGAGAGGGAAACAACAAAAAGAGCAAGTGTGTGGTGAAATGATGGTGGGGAATTTTATTGAATATTTATGACTAGCATTTATGTGGTTACTTACCTTATTTTGGTTTGCAAGCACTTCTCTACTTATTTAGAAATTATTTGTGGGGTTGGTGGCTCCATGAATATTTAATTTTTCTTTTTATTTTTAAGAAGACATCTTAAATTTGTATTTATAGTATTAATAATAATTTGTGTAGTTAAAACATAGCAAAAAAATAATTTGTGTAGTTAAAAATTGGAAAAAATGAATAAAATTGGAAGAAAATATTAAAATAGAGGGAAATAAATTTGTGGAGTCAAGTGGATTTTTGGCAATATGCATTGCTTATTTTCAACCCCCTTCCCCCCTTTCCTCCTCCTCCCCCGCCTTTTTCCTATAATAAATGTTATGCATGGGAACACTCCAACTACTTAAATTTAAACAAAAAACACATTTAGGAAGTCACATGGATACATGGAGTTAGAAAAGAAAATTATAAAATTTGACCTTCACACTTTGATTCTTAAGATAGTTCATAATAATTTTGTCTTAGTTTCAAAATATATTTATATTCTTGAATTTTCTCTTATTTAGACACATTTTCTAAAATTGTAACCTCTTTAAATAAATTTAAAACTCTTAATCATCAATCATCTCGTAAACCTTTTTTCCTTACATATTACCTTCCAAAACAATTCTCATACATCAAAATTAAATTTATTTTAAATTATAAATAAATACTTTTATTATATTTAACATTTTATATTTAAATATTTTTCTTGTAATTAAATTTAATTCATATAAATAATATTTATATTTATTATATTATTTGAAAAAAAATACATATATTTTTTGCCAATTTAAATTTACACAAATCTAACCAATAGACATTTTAAAAAATCAATCTTTTAATAAAATGCCCCTTAAGCCTCATTATATTTAAATAATTTTCAAATTAGAAAAAGGCCCATCACTACTTTTAAAGGTGTCTTTAATACTTCACGACAAAAACTATTTTGTTTCCAACGAATAGATGCATAGGGAAACTCAAATGGTATTGATAATAATAAGATCAGCCTATGTCGCATCAAATCCTAGGATGACAAGTGACGAGATAAAAGACGCTTCATAAAAGTATAGGCAAGCTAATTCAGATAAAATTCCAAAATTCCAAATTCCCAGATTGCTTAAGATATTATGCTACTCACCGCAAGGCCGACGGTGCCGAGACCAAAGATAGCCACAGTTGACCCGGCCTGGACGTTAGCAGTGTTCCACGCGGCCCCAAAACCTGGTGATAGTGAAAATAACGTTAAGCCATCTGTTTTGTTTTTTCTGACTAAAAACAAAGACTTCACGTCTCTATACTTTATACTAACCTGTGCCTAATCCACAGCCAAGCAGGCAGACTTTATTGAGAGGAGCATGCGGATTAATCTTGACCACGTTGCCAGAGTCGAGTACGGTGTATTCGCTGAAAGTGGAGGTACCCATGCAATGATAAACGGGCTTTCCGGCTATTGAGAAACGTGTTTTCTTGTCGCTCAGCATGACCGACCGCGTGGGATCGATCCTGAATTTTCCGCACAGATTAGTCTTTGGCGATTTGCAGTATACGCACTCTCCACACTCCCCTGTAAATAATGTCAGCACATGATCTCCTTCCTTCAGATCGCTCACGCCTTCTCCCACGCTCTCAACAATCCTGTTTTCAGCCCATATGCACTGTGATTTGCAATATTCTTGTTGTAACAGATTGAGAGCATCAAATTAACGTGTCTTACCCTGCAGCTTCATGCCCCAAAATGCGTGGAAACGCCTTTAGCACCTCATTCTGAGAAAAAAACAAACAAAGAAAACAACAATCTTGCCAACAATAATCAGAATATACCTCTGAAATCTTGATGCTTGATGAATGACTTAAGTACACAAGTTTTGAATGAATAGAGGGTAAATAAAAATGAGTAATGACTTACTTCGGTAGTCCAGTACATGATATCTGTGTTGCAGAGGGAAGTGTGGGTGATTTTGATGCGGACTTCCATTGCTTTGGGAGGATCTACCTGCACCTCCTCGATTACCAGCGGTTTCTTCGTCCCCCATGCTACTGCAGCTGTTTCGTAAAGCAATTTTGAAATTTAAGTTATTAGTAAAAACCCCCAAATGGTTATCATATGTTGAAGAGAACTTAGTAAAACAGAAGGCAAATCGTTAATCTAAACACAAAGGAGAACAATTTCATGATGCTTCTGCTCTCAATAACTTAGTAGAAACAATCCAAGCGAATTTTTTTGACTAAAAACCCAAAACAGAAAAGGCTCGGCAAAGAAAACCTCTCAAGAATCAAAAACATGTCTATTTAGAAAAACTTAAACGTTTTAAGATAAACAGATTGAAATGGGATTTGCTTTATATTGTTGTGGCAATCCAACAAGATATACTTTGGATGAAAATCATACCTGGAAATTGAATTTCTTTCTCTTTAAGAAAACCCTTTTATGAAAGGCTCTAACATACAGTGGAAATACCCATCTGTATTATAGTTGATTGCAGGGATTAGATCGGTTGAATAGGAGGGATTAGATCGGTTGAATAGGAGCAATGTTGAGACTTTCAAGTTGGTCTAGTGGTGAAAAACTTGTCTTATCAAAAGAGAGGTCAGAAGGGGTAGGGTATGTACACCTCTAATAGCCAAGTACGAGTTTGGTGCCTTGTGCATATTGAGAGTAGGAGGTAGTCCCATATACTTAAAGTCATTTATAGACCCAAAAACAGATCGATTGACTGATATCGTGAACTAAAAAAATACTTTTCCTTTTCTTTTTCTTTTTCATGAGAAGCCAGGGGGTAATGGTGAGCAAGACCCTCATCTAGCTAGGAGACGGTTCCGTATGGGGACCGGGTACACAGCAATATCTGCTTTTGGGGACCCACATCTCCCCAAACTTGATCCATTCGGCTGGGTCTCACCCTATCCATCTTTCCACCCGCATGAAAACAGTCAACCATATCCAAGAAAAATACAGCTTGGAGCGGGCTAACTACAGGAAATACACCGGAAGGATGAATCCAAACGAGTGTTTTTCTAGCTTGTCTTCACTCTTTTTATCCCTCAAGATCGATGCAGAGAAATGATCTAAAAGACCAGGGAACTAGTAATTGTATCCCATGGATCTGATTCCAGACGGTTATTAAATAATTATCACAACCTTGTAAAGATTTGCAGATTTAACATCGTCAAAAGATTTAACAGAAATAACACAGTTTTTACCCAAAATGTCAAATTCATAATGGATCAGAGTATGATAGAAAAGAAACAACTAATTCAAAAATATATAATTGATTCCAAAATAAATCTTTGTATGATTCTAAATAAACAATCAATTTAAAAACATACAGTTGATCCAAAGACAATCTTTCTAATATAAAACAGCTCATTTTAACTAATAAAATTCATCATAAGAGAAATACAGAGGCTGTAACCATACTCAATATATCTTGTTAAAGGTTGTTTGAATGCTTAAAACATGTTTGTGCTGACTAAGCGAAGCGAACATACCTTTGCAAGTGATAACATGACCAGATGTTTCAGACACCAGAGAGCCTTTAGAGCGGCAAGAATCATCATTCTTTTCCATTTCGATTCTTTCAATGATCTCTGGTTAACAAGAGAGTAGGAAGGAACCTTATGTGGATTTCAAACTTCTCAAGGAACGCGTGCATTTATAGCACTGAATGAATTTTCAGTCAATTTAGAGCTCAAAATAAAAGCGAGGAAAAATTCCATGGAGATTGTTATGAGTAAAAGAAAACATCATAATTTTTCCGTAGAGAATCGTAGAAAATTGCAATAATTAACCATAGTTTACTTATAATAATGCTAAAATAAGTTCCACAAGAATTACAGTATGTGGCATTGTGTCGTATGTGACAACTGACAGGCCATGAGCTAAAATACAAAATAGAAGTTTCCAAAGGATTAAGTCAGCCCACCCGTAATTGACCCCGCTTTATCTTGAGCACTTTAGGCACTAAAATACGGGCACGTTGGAGATCACCCGCTAAATTCTTCGCACGCTATAACCATTCCAAATGTCATCAAGGATATGCTCAAAAAGTCAATTTTGCAAAATTTCCTCGTTATATTAAATAATTTCCTTTTATCTGCTCTCAAAAAGTAATCTTGAAATATCATGTTTTTTGACTTCATAAATATCTATGAGCTGTTTAGTTCATGGAAAAGTGGGAAAAAGCTATTAGTTGATTTAGTAATTAAAATAACTAATATTAAGAAGCTTCTTGTCTTAAGAAAGCTACGTTATATGAGTTACTTTATTTTATTTTTAAAAGAAAATTAACTTTTAAGATGAGAGTAATTTGGTGAGGTTTTTATTTTATTAGTGATGATGTTTTAATTATATATTTCATTAAGATTATATTGTCAATGAGATATAATGTTAGTGATATAAAGTCAAATTTTGATTTGTAATATTTAATTATTAAAAGAATTTTAAAAAAATTGAGATGATATATTTTAATATTCATAATGTACTTTGTTTTGTAAATAGTCTTTTGTTATTGTTTTCATATTCAATTCATTAATATTACTTTTCTTAGAAAAGTAGATAAAAGTTAGTTGTGTATGTGGTCATCATGAAGACAAGTACTAGAATTGGTTCATATAGGACCTCACTTATGAAAGCATTCCAAAAATAATTATTTTTGTGATTATTTTATCTATTGTTCAAATATGGTGCACTACCTTACTCCTATCCAAATTCAAACATATGTCATTTAGGAGAAAAAGTACATAAGGCTTAAACACTAGGCCAACTCTAGTTGTACCTCACACACATATAGTCCAATACTAATTTTAAAATATGTTATAGTGAATCTTTATTTCATTAATAGAGTGTAAATTGTACATAAAACTATTGTAATTTATTGCAATGAATTTTGTGCATATGCTAAGAAGGCATGGCCTCAATAATTGTCTAGAAGGTTTCTTCGTCAACTTGGATTAAATAAAACATGGCCCTAGCTTAAGGCCAAGAAATCCAAGTGGAAGTATCCTTGGAGTAAAAACCCTAGAGATGCATATTCCCCTTCTAAAGAACTTGAGGGAATGAATTTGGGGAGTAGATGACAAACTTATCATAAAATATGATGATGGTAGACCACCACATAGAGCGATGATTGATGGATAAGTCATCATGGAATCCATCTCCATTCTAAAGTAGCTTTGACTTAATAGTTTCCCAATCTTTCCAAATGATTTTGGTGACAAAAGTACCATTGATTTTCATTTGCACGAAAGCAATTTTAAGAGAATGGAATCTAAAGAAATTCTAAGCTAGACACCCATATGATGGATTATAGTTAATGCAATCTCTTAATATAACCTTTTAGGATTCATTACCATCACAAGATCTAACTATTCATTTAGCATAAAGATCGATGCCCTATTTGTTGATATGAATAAGGACTAGCCCACAAAAATCTCTTAACATGTAAATATCACACACATGGTAAAACCATTTATCATGTTCTAAGTTAGCCCAAAAAAATACCATGCAAGCTTATCAAGTTTGCAATATGATGCTTTGGAGGGAACATAAAAGGAGGAGTAATGAGCATGCATTATAGTAAGAAATTTCAAGAGTACATTTGGAACTTACTTGCTAGTGAAAGGGATTTTATGATCTAATACAAATTTTTTTATAGCTATGTCAATAACTTCAATAGCATATATTAGATAGAGATGAGATAGGAAAGCTTGGAATTCAAAGGAAAATCATAGGAATTTAAAAAAAAACACATGATCAATATATTTCCATTAAAAAGTATGAAGCTAAGTGAGGGGTTGGGAAGAGGATTGTTTGTAATACTATGTCTTGCTCCACCAAATAACAAATCTTGAAAAGAAAAAATATCAAGACTTTTGAAAGCTTTTTGAATGTTGTCCTCATCTTCATGGAACATTATGAAGGAATCATTTGAAAAGTGCTCAATGACCAATTGCTAAGAAGTAGCTCTAGGAAGGGAAATTCCTTTGACATGCTACAATGAAATGGCATTGGCAAGAAGGTAGCCAAACCCTTTAATATTTAGCATATAAAGTGAAGGTGTAAGAGGGAAACCTTGCCTTATATAACAAAAAGTTCAAAGATGCCAAAGTTTTTAGATTGAATGTCATTATTGGACAGGTAGGCAAAATCATTTACAAAGAGCATTTGGATTGACTAGGTGAAGGTCAAGATTCATAAGCATGGCAAGAATGATATTTTACTTAATATTATTGTAATGCTTTTCAAAATTAAATTTGATGAGAGACAACCATTGGTTAGACTTGAGACCCCATTCCATACCTTCCTAAACTACAATAACATTGTCAATGGTATATCTACTTCATATGAACTTGTTTTATTCAATGTGAACCATCAATAGGAATAGATGTCTAATTTACACAACTAAAACCTTGATAATGATTTTGTAAAAGGCATTCAAGGGAATAATGGGATTCTAATTACAAATCAACTCCAAATCATTGTCCTTCATTATGAAATTGATATTTCCTTTTATTGGTATAATAGACTTCTCGATAGAATTTAAACAAATAATGACCAAAATCATATCAATTTTTTTGAAAAATTCACATGCAGTACCATCACAACCAGATGCTATATCCAAAATACTTATAAGATTTTCCACAAGTTGCAATTTGATTTGGGGCGACTTTGTAAAAGAGAGTATCCAAGAAAAAAGAGCTTTTCCTTTTTGAGAAAAGAGACTTGAACATGTAAGACCTTAGTATAATAGTAGACAAAAACATAAAGACAATTGAAAGTTTAGAGAAGTGTTGGTCGACTTTTTTGATGCACTTGATTATTTTAGTTAAATTTTAGACTAGATATCTTAACATTTAACTAATAAAGTCTAAATTTGATTTGTATTCCCTAGCAATATAAAGGATGAAATTTTCAATACAACAAAAATGATGGTGGAAGTTTCTGGAAGTGACGCGGAAGCCATCGCCTAATGCTTTGTTTGTTGGAAGTGTCACGGGAAGCCTTTCCTTGTCCGTGTTCTGCAAGATGGGAAAGTGAACGGTGTAGGAATGAGGCTGAAGGAAAAGGCGCGGCTGGGAAGAAGGGAGATTCACGTGCTGAAGATCCCAATCTTTCAAATACAAATGTTGTTGTGATGGGTTTCTCAAAGGGAGGTTTGGAGTCAACTATTGAAAATGTCCTAAAGCCTTAGGAGGTTAGAGAAAGAAAGTTGATAATGAAATGGAGGAGTTTGAAACTTTAGAATTTATGTTTCTCGATGATGTGATAGATTGCATTGCTAAATATCAACTGAGAGGGTTAGGAAAAGGTTACGTTTCTTGCAAATTAATTCAGTTGATCATTTCCAAGTTGTGCTTCAATATGGACTTGGGTTATTTGTGGCCAAGTTTGTTACTTGTAAGCCTAAACATTATATTTCTGCCCAAAAGGCCCTTCAAGATCCAAGTACCCAATGTGGATAGAATTACCTTTTTTGAATCTTGCATTCAAACATCCTTGAGAGAAACAGTAACACAACTTGGTAGAGTTTTATAATGCAAAAATAATATAAATAAGTTTTCCAGCTTGAGAGTTCACCCCAGGGTTTGTGTGGAAATTGACCTTAACCAAAAACTTTGTGAAAATATTAAACTGATAGGTCTAGGGTTTGAGTTTTTTTAGCCAATTGTTTATTTGAACAAGCCAAATTCTTGTTTCTTTTGTAGACAAGAAGGCCATTTGATAAGAGATTGCCTTGCTAGGAAAAAAAAAATAGTCTCAAGGGTTAACAGTGCTCAATCCATAACAAATTCAAATTCATCTTTAGATCTATGAGATAGCCCAAAATGTTCCCATTTGCAACAACAAGTCAAAGTCATTTCAAAAGGAAAAATAATAATAGCAACTTCTTATCAACTTCCTCTATGTCTTATAAGGACATTACTATGTCAATAAGGTGCATAATGGTTAGGAAAAGGAAGGAACCCTCGAGGGGTTAGATCAACCTCAAAATGGAAATTTGGCTTCATATAATTATCCTACATCATCACATAATCTTAAAGTGAACTCTATTGAGACAACTTTTCCACCTTCACCTACAAGACAAAGTTCTCCTTAATCTTCTATGAGACATAGATCTCCATCACCATATGCAAGACAAGGTTCTCAATCACCCTACTTTAGGCAAAGATCTAGGTCTCTAGTTCATGCTAAAAAGGAATAGATGCACTCTAAGTATAATAATTCTCTTGCTAATCAGTATGAAGCCTTGCTATGGAAGGAATATATCCCTAACTTTGTTTCAGTATGAAGTTTAAAATTCTATCTTGGAATGTAAGAGGGATTTCTCTCCCTCATCAAAAATATGAAGTTAACCTAGATACAAGTGGAAACTTGATATTGTCTTTCTGCAAAAAGTAAAGTTTCGTGGATCCTATCTTGGTTCTTCTCCATTCAACATATGGAGGGATGCTACTTTCTTACATACGTTGCATAGAGAAGGAAGGGTGGGGGGGTTATTGGCATTTCTTCACGGGTCAATAAATTTTTCATTGATAAAGGGGAGGACCCTTCACATAGTTGTGCTTGAATCCTCACTTTTATCAATGGTCAAACCATAGGTTTCTGTTCAATTTATGCTCCTAAAATTGTAAAAGAAATAAGTGAGTTATGAGATTGGTTGACCAAAAATCTTCCTCAAGCTGATTGGGTTATAGGAGGCAACTTTAATATGGTGGAAAATAATAGAGACCATAGCTGGTTTTGTCACGCCAAGTTAAATAATGAAGAGTTTGATAAGTGATTGTATATTGTCATAATTCTTTGGGAGTAATAGATCCTATTCATAAAAAAAGATCTAGTCATAAGAATGATTGGTTTACTTGGACTAATTATAGATTTTGGGTGGATAGAAAACTTAGCAAGTTAGATAGGTTTTATATCTCTCCCAACTTGCAATTAATTCAAGATGCTTCAGGCAAATGTACGTAAAAGTTGATTATTCTACTACTTTGTTGGATCATTTTCCAATCATTTGTACAACTACTACGTTGAGCACTAATGGAGAGAAATACCATTTACCTTTCAAACTTAACACATCACATCTGAAAATCCCTTCATATGTTTATGCTTTGGTTGGAATTTGGAACTCCATCCCCAAGTCTAAAGAAAGGGAATCTTATAGGGAATGGTGGAATGCTGTTATTTCATAATGTGTTGATTTTATTTTTTCTTTTGGAAAAATATTAGCTTGGCAGCATAAACATAAGGAAAGATCTTTCGAAAGGAGATTAGAAATGAATATGGAACTTCTTAACTCAAAGTTGAATGATATTAATATCCAAACTTCTATAGGTGTAATTGAAACTCAGATACACAAACTTGATATGTACAGAGGGAAAGGAGCTAAAATTGAGGCTAGACTACCTTGGATTAAAGATGGAAATAGAGGTTCCAAGTAAGTCTTCCGCTATTTAAACTACAAATATAAAACAAAATATATTAGAACTATTCAAGATGAATCTAGACAGGTCCATACCAATTTGGAAGATATTAAATATATGTTTCATAGCTTTTATGAGAAGTTGTTTAGAGAGGATCCGCCAAAATCAATTTTAGATGATATAACCAAAGATTACATACCAAAAAATATTGATTCTGATTACTACCAATTTTTATACTGAGATTTTTCCATTGATGACTTAGAGCATGTTGTTTTTGATAATATAAACAACATTTATAGGGTGTTGTACCCTTTACATGAAAATCCCATAGGGCCAAAAAGGAACCAAGTTCATCAAAACATCATAAAAACTATACTAAAAATAATGGAAATAGGACACAGACACTACATAGTGACAATAGAAACACAACACATAGACCAACCACTAACTGTCCACACTTTCCCATTTCGGATGAGGAGGTTTAAAACATCGTCCCCAATCCAGTTGGGACCTTCACCCATAGTATTCTTGTACTTCCTCCTTGATGACATCTGAAAGTGTGATGATTGATTGTGAATCATTTTAATAGTGAACTGAGCTAGACTATTGAATTTTGTTCAAGTTTAATAACCCACTCATACAACATGTCAAAATCCCCTTGCCTTCTTGCAGACCGGGTTCACCTCTTCCTCACTAACCTTGGGATCCAAGGAGCTGGGTGGAGTCATCCTTAAGCATCCGGTCCATGTAGAAATGAATAGGGCCCTCCACGAAATCTTCTTCCAACTCCCTCAATAGTGTCTTTTTTGCCTTCAGTTATTCGCCAGTCTGCTCTAAATCACTAGAAATTCATCCATGGAGCCCCTTTTTTGTTCTTCGCCAGTCTGTGGGACCTCCTCACACTAGTTTTTTCTATTCCCACATTGAATCTCATGACCACCATGTTGTCACCCTTAGAGTCTTTTTCCTCAACACTTTTTCCTTCGTTGTTAGTGGCTGACATGCCCACCTGGCATAAAGATTCTTTTTTCCCCTTCTTAGCAGTGAGTCTGTTTTCCTTCGTGATGGGTTTGTTTTTTAGCTCGCATAACCCAGCCGCAACCTTGGACTAGGCCAGTTCGACCTCCCCTTTCTTCTTTTTTGATGGGGGTTTGGACTTAGGCTCAATATTGGGTTCATTTTTAGGCATGGGGGTTTTCCTCTTAGGACCCATTGAAGGAACAGGGGAAGGATTTTCGTGGGCAATGTTAAGAGGTTCCAATTCCTCCACATGCATAGTCGAGATAGGTTTAGGAGGGAACAAGGTCAAATGAAAGTGATAGAGCCTAAGGATTAGGCCCTGATGTAGTGACAAGGGAGGAAAAATATCGAGATTGAGAGAGATAACATCATGGGAATCTTTGATTGAACTTTCCAGGGAAGTCAACAAAAGGAAAGGAAAGTTGAGGATCATTTTGTGTCGTACGTGATTTAACAGTGGAAAATGTTAAAAGTAAAACACCTTGTATCTACCTTCTAAAGTAGCATATTTCATAAGAGAAAGACACACCTTGTCCCGGGGTTTTGGTAGTGCCTCACGGTTGAAACTCAACTACCTTTTAACCGACTTCTCGTTGTCCTTGAAGAAGGCGTTGAGACTCTCTAGGTCTTGCTTTTTGGTGTCTTTTTTTTATTTCTTGCCATCACAGGAGAGGCTCGTCGCCTTACCAATCACTTCCTCATCCACCTTCAATGAAATTCCACCCATTGTGACTTGCCTATCCTTCGACAAACCAACAAACTGGGTTGAAAATTTCTCATCATGGCCCACAAGACTCTCTAAAAGCGGCACTAAGCCTCCCTCCATACAAATATGCCAAGATATGGGATCCCTGCGAAACTCCTCATAGTTGTCCAATTCAGTCCTTACTCTATCACCACCCATCTTAACCCACAACACACAGGAACTGGCCCAGAGAAACAAAGTTAGCCAAAAATGGATTGGCCACTAGTGAATTTACCCTTTCTTAAAGTGTCATTACTCTGCCATCTAGGACGGTAAGGTGCAATAAAAGAAATTAGACGTTTACGTGCTTCAGAAGTCATTCTCAATGACACCAACTCCGTGGGGCCATAATCATCCCTTAAGAACTATAAGCTAAGGCAATAAGCCATGATACTTAAATCTGGATAATTAATACCCATCATGCCAAGGGTCTCATTGAAATTACACATTTCCCTAGGTCGTTTAGCCTTGATGGGAAGATTTAAAATTTTTAAGTACATCTCATAAGATCTTATGCTTATCATATAAGGTTGATTAAATTAGAATTATCAAGTAAGTTGGCGATGAACATCACATTACACACAATCCTAGAGATTTGATGGGATAAGAAGTACATTTGAAAAGACATTTTGTAAAGGGCAAGGACCCCACCATACATAGTTATGAAATAAAATAACCACTTGGAAACCCACTTTAAACTCGCCACCTCACCTGACCTAGTCCTCATCATCCAAGGTCCCAAAGTGTAGTGCCACCTGTACCCACAATAAATTGCATTGTTAACCATCATTGAGCAATTATATTCCTATGTTCTGCAATGATTAATCCTTTTATATTTTTTGGTAGCACCTTGAGCCTTTTCCAACACTTGCACAAACTCCACATGGATCCCAAGTTGGCCAAGGCATCAGCCACCTGGTTTCCCTACCTATAGGTGTGGGTTAAGTGCTTCCTTTCCAATTTTGAGACCAATAAATTTATGTCTAGTAAGATATCCTTGATGTTCCAACCAAGAAACCAACCATGATTAATAGAGTTAATCACAATCTTAGAGTCCCCTTCAATATGTAAATTTTTTATACCCAGAGTGATAGCGATCTCGATGCCCTTGAGCAACTCCCATGACTTAGCTATCATAGAAGAATGAATGCCAATTCCTTTAGCAAACCCATCAACCAAGTTGTCCTTGCAATCCCTTATAACACCACCAATACTAGCTATACTAGGGTTCCCCTTGGCCGCAATGTCAAAATTCTAGAGCATGTTGTTTTCTCAATGGCTCCTAATAAAATTCCTAGGTTTGATGGAATCACAATTGAATTTTATGAAATCATGTTCTAGCATATCAAGAAAGATTTTTATCTTGTTTACTTAGAATCTCTAAAACATGGATTTTTGGGGCTTGAGATTAATAAAGGTTTGATTAAAATTCTCCCAAAAGGAAAGAATGTGAATTCTATCTCTAGATGGTGTCCTATTACCTTGCTTAACACTTATAAAATTATTGCTAAAGCCTTACTTGCAAGGATTAATATAGTGGAAAAGGTATTGTTTGTCTTAAACAAACTGGGTTCTTAGGAGGTAGATATATCCTTGATAATTTAATCTTGGCCTAGGAAACTAGTGAATGGGTCCAGTACACAGGACAAAATGCATTATTGGTTAAACTAGATTTTGAAAAAGCCTATGATAGAATGAGGTGGAGCTTTATTATCAAAATGTTATAGTGGTTGTTCAATTTCGTCCCAAAATATGTAAGCATGTGTAAATTTTTTTTAAAGATGCTAATGCCCAATTGGTTATTAATAATTCCTTGATTGAGCCTTTCCCTTTACAATTCTCTATTAGGAAAGGTTGTCCTTCATCTCCATTTCTATATGTTCTTGTTGTTGATGCACTAGGTTATTTACTACAAAAGGCTCATCAAATGAATCTAATTAAAGTTATATCTATTCTAAATAATTTTGTTGTTCTCAATTCATATTTTGTTGATGATAGTATGCTTTTCATTCAAAATTTTGAAAAAAAAATTAATAATGTTTTTGGGGATTCTAAACTTTTATTATATTGTTTTGGGATCCATATGTAGACACCTAAATTTGACACTTGATTTGTCCAAATATATCCCCTTTCATCTAAGCATCCCTTATTTTGTGCATTAATTAAGTAATATTACATATTTAATTAATATTCTTTAATTTTGTCAGAATTCTAAGGGTATTTAATTAATAAATAAATACCTCCCATTCTTTAATCCCTCCTTTCATCAAATGAATTAAATAAATGACATTTATTTAATTCTTCATATGTCACATCCTCCATCATTTTTATCTAATCCTAATCCATCTCTATCTTATCATTAGGGATGCACATGTCTCCATCATTGATTAGATGTGTCACATCCCTCCAACTTTTTCAAGTTGGCCTCTAATCTCTCTTAGCCACTTAACCCTCCTTTAATCCTTCATTAACTAGCCTAATCAACCTCTCAAAGAATTTTTATTTCCTTTTATCCTTCTAAGGAATATTAAATTCATTTTTCTCTTCCCCATGTGATCTTTGACTTGTTACATCAAGTCACATGTCACATCCTCCATGATCTCCCACTTGCCTCTAATATGTCATTAATTTGTCTAAATAGGTACTTGCACAACCTTAATCATTTAATTAGGTCAACCTAATGTGTCCCAAGTCAACCTTATTAAATATTTTTTCTTTTTGGAGAAGACACCTTACTCCCCCATGTGAATTTCTAATTCACATTTAATCCCCCAATGCATCCCTTGGAATTTAAAATTCCTTTTTCTCATAATTTCCATGTGGATATTTGAGGATTTTTTAATTCTTCACATGTCCTCTCACTCACATGGGGATAAGGACCTCCTTTATGAAGAGATCTTGTCCCAATCTCAAGGTACTATGTATTCCTTCCATGTACTATCCTTTCCACCTTTATGTAATAATATCATCTTTTTTAAGCCATATCACATGCCACATGTCAAGATGTGAGGGTTTCAGAGTTTTAAACTCACCTTAGCCTCAAGATCTTGATCTTAAGTGGTTTTAATCTCGCTAACCGCCCATTTCCTAGAGAATTTTAAAAATCCTTATAACACCCCTCTCTTTCTCTCTCATATTTTAGAGATATCATTCATGCTAGCCAAACTCTTTGCAAAAATTTGATCCATATTTAGCCATTTTCATACTTTCATCCATTTTCCATCCATCTTATAGCTTGCATCTCTTGCCATCCAAGGAGCATACAACACCAAAAATCGAAGGGCCAACCAAAGGATCGATTCGAGACAAGGTAAAAGGTTTCATCTTGTTGTCTTTATTTTGTATTGAATCCAACTAGGCTAATCTTGAGGTGTAGGGTGTCTTTTGTTGTTATTTTTCACTCTCTTGTTTGTTGTTCGTATTCTAGCAAGTAAATTCGCCCTATCACACCATGGTTTCTCATCATAAAACCAAATTTCTTATGATCCAACTTAATTTTAGTTCCTCAATGGATTCCTAAAGAATGGAAGAAAATTAAGCACACGAAAATTACTCAATACTTAGAAATTCCATTTGGATTGGGCGTCACTGTCTGATATGTGGAATTGGTTCATAGTCAAGTTGAGAAAAAAATTTTTTACATGGTGAAAAAATATCTTTCTCTAGTTGGTAAAATCCAAGTGGTTAAATAGATATTATTAGCTTCTCATGTTTACTATTCTTCATGGATGCCCTCCAAAAAAGGATATGAAAGCCTAAATAAAATTATTCGACAGTTCTTGTGGACTAATTGGGATGGAAAGGCTGGTTTCAAAACCACATATTGGCTTCATTGTATACAACCTAAAGATAAAGGTGGACTAGGCTTGCTGAATCCCAAAATATAAGGGACTTTCTTGTCAAAAAAATGGATAATAAGAGTTGTGTCTGGAAAGGAATAATGGAAAATATTTGTTCACCATCAAATTATACATGCTACTATGAATAGTAAGTGGCAAGGAGTTAGATGGTTGGATAAGGTTTTACTTGCACCTTTCTTTTGTATTAAGGCTTCATTCCCCCTATAATCAATTTGGAGGACTTGTCAACAATTCTGTAAATTTTTGAACTAGAGGAGGGACTCCTTGCAACATGGTTTTAGTCTTGAAACTTCATCTATTTGGTGGAGCAAACTTGTTCAATACCATGGTCATCCACCGACGGTTACCTTCCCAAAACAATCTAATTATCTTTTCAAGAAGGGTGTGCAATAGTTCAGTGATATTTGGGATTTTAACTCCCTTGATTGGAATAATTGGAAATATATCAAAAACTCCTTTAAACTAAATAGAAGATATAAAGGGTTTGTGATTTTTTTAAAGTCATTGGTTCCAATGGAATTACTCATAAAGTTTTGTATACCCTTATATTATGGTTTTTTCAAGGACTAACAATGAATTGGTAATATATCAGTTTTGCAGTTTCCCCTTGAAGAAGATCTACTTAAAATTACTTCTAAATATGACATTAAATTCAAGACTTAATAAAAATTGGAAATTCAAGTTCCACAAAAAGAAGTGGAAGAATTTGAGTGCTCAAATTTGGAGATCTAAAGTTGAGGCTAAAGCTCAAATTTTGACATGGAAAATATTGCACCACAAACTTCCAAACTTCCTATAATGCAAGCTTGAAGCATATTTTTTGGGATTATCTAGAGGAAAAAATAAATTGGAATGCTATTTTTGGTCATTCCCTATAATTTTCTATCACATTTTGTATTGGAAGGAGGCTATTTTAGGAATTACTTTTCAAAATAACATGGTTGTTGATTCTATAAGACAAACTATTTTACTTAATATATGGAAAAGTAGATGTTTGTCAATGTTTTCTAATCATGTTGTTCATTAGGAAATAGAAATGTTAAACTTTTAATCTAACATCATTCTATAGTTTATCTACTTGTGTTTCTAGTTGAAGGATGACACAAAGGATTGTGCAAAGCATAGGCAACACTTGGAGGCAATTAAACTTCATTTTTTATAGCTCTGTGATGGGGACATTCGTTGCTCCAAACAACTACAATGTTTATTCAAATTTAGAATTCAAGTGCTACCTTCAATGTATTTCATCTTTGTTGTAAATATGTCAAATTAAAAGTCTCCTTTCTTTGTATGGTTGTTGTAGGTTCTCTACTATATGTTGTGCAAATCTTCCTTTGGTGTGTAAGACATTTGTACTATCTTTTGTTGCTACTTTTTTTTTGAAATTTTTCTCTGTAATGTTTTACTCCTCCTTTTTGTATAGTTCCTTTTTGAACTCCATTATTATTTTGTAATTAAACTTTATTTAAGAAAAAAAATCATGCAAATGAATGTAATTCTAGAGTGGTGTGACACTTTTAAAAGAAAACTAATTTTATGTCTAAAGTGGTGTGAAGGTTTAATAAATAATAACCATGTTTTATTTATAATAATGCTACAATTAGCGAGGTTCCCCACAATGGGACCCACAACCTCTAGAATGTCTCTAACATTTAGTGGCCTTGTCTCATTTTCTCGACCATTGTCCCAAAATATAAGAGAAGATTAAAAGTATGTGCCTCTACGTTCAGGTCATTTTATTTTAACACTTTAGGCATGAAACTACGGTCACATTGGAGATTACCATTACAAATGTCGTCACGAATATTTGCAAAAGTCAAATGTACAAATGGTTTATAAAGAAGTAATATAATTAATATCATACTTTTTAACTTCATTCTTGCATAAGCGTAATATGTCATTAAATTTATGTGCATTATGTCATTAAATTTATGATAAGATGTATATTTAGTTGTTTAGTTTAATATCAATATTATTAGGAAGTTTGGAAAGCATTATAGGTTGATTTAGTAATAATATTAATTATTTGTAACGATATTTTGGTACGTATTATAATTTAATTGTATTTGTTGAGTTTATTTTTAGTGTATAATAGAATAATGTATGAGGTTAATTATGAGGTTGTTGAGTAAGTGATTATAATCTATGTATTCATAGAAAAGTGGTAGCTTCAATTCTTTCTTGTCTTTTTTACAAACAAAAATCTCACATATGAATGGCGCACTAAATTATTGCAAAGTAAGAAAATTATGAGTTGATTTAGTAATTAGTGTAATCAATATTAAAGTTATTTTTGTACTTGTTTATTATTGAGCAAGACACTAATTGGTTCATGAGATCTCACTTGTGCAAACATTCTAAAAGAATTTTTTTTGGTTACTTTATCTATTGATTAGATGAGGTGTACAGCCTTGTCCCTTCCAAAATCAAACATATGAGGTCCTTAGTCGAAAGTACACATGACTTCAGCACTAGGCCAACTCAAGTTGTACCTCATACACATATAGTCCACATGCTAATTTCAATTTAAATTAATATATCTTAATTTAAAAATATTTTATGGTGAATATTTATTTCATTAATAGGATGTAAATTGAATATAAAAATTATACTAATTTATTTTGATATATGCACATATTTTTAATAAACAACATCTTATTGTTGTTCCTTTTTATGTTTCCTCGTCATTACAATAATTGAATAGCCAAGAGCTCATTTGTAAGGTTTATTGTTGGTATTTTCTAATTCTTGAAAGGCATCTAGTAGCTTACCTAAACCTACAATTTAAATCTAATGCCTTTGTGACTTCCAAATTCTAGAGACTCAATTGTTCTTGTGATGATACTTCATGACAAGGTGGTTTTCAAAATTTGAAATCCTATTATTTTGATGAGTGATAGATCAATAGTAACATTTAGGTGAAACACTTTCACCTCCTTTGTTTGGTCTCTACATGCATCAATAATAGCACATTACCATAAATATAAGGAAAATATGTTTTATATGATTTTATTATTGAAATTTGTCACTTGTAAATGATAAAAAACTTATGTCACATATTACATAGTTTTTATCATAATTTTTTTTTTTGTATATTTTAAGCTTGTTTGTGATACTTATGATCTATGAATAAACTTGAGAAAAATAAAGGTAATAATTTTTTATTTAAACTATGGTCAAATCCTCAAAACATAGGAGTGACATGGAATCATGACCCAGAGTGAAATAGGAAAACTTGAGATAAAAAATAAACACATGGAAGGAAAAAGGGAACAAGCCACAAATCAAGCAAGTATATGGTCCCTCAAGGGAAATAAACCTCAAATTACCCAATCGACATAAATAAAAGGAACCCAATACAATTAAGAAGATAGGGGAACACTAATAGTGGGAGGGGTCCCTCACCCATTAGGGTTGTCAAATCCACCATCTAATAAATCCTTGTCACCATCTATCATGAGTAATGTTATTATATCATTGGGATGTTCATGGATTTGATTTTATTCAAACCTTAGAAAATAAATAGAAAATGTAAATTGAAATAATTTTCTCAAATCACAAGGGTCTCATCCATGCCATTAAGAGGTAATGGAGTGGTATGGAGACATAGACCACCCACTTCGGTAGCTAAAGGGTTAAGGTGGAGACAAGGTCTAGTCAAAGTGGTGCCACATTAGTGTTGGTCATAGACGAGTGGTGGTGTCATTCCTATATTATGCATTGATATGAATACTAACCCATAATTTCTTTTAAAACAATCACTAAATTTATTTATTTTTCACTCTAGTCTTGGTTGTGAATTGTGTGCACTCAACAATGTTGTGTATGTAATGCAATAAAGAGCATGTCATATCATTGTGAGGAAGAATATCATTTGAGGTGGGTGATGTAAATTCTATTCCACACACTCAATGATACTAAGATAATCCTAATAAAATAGTATGATTTCACTACTTGTGATGTCTCAAGGAGGAATATTCATGAGGTGTTTCCCCTTTTAGTTCCTTAGTGATTTGTGTCATGCTTTAGAGATGTGACCTAAATCTAAAATTTATTGAAGCCTCTGACTAAGCATAAAAACCCAATTTAAAATCTAATGACTAAATATACTACTATACAAGAGGACAACTTATTACAGTTGGTTCTAAAATATAACAAATGTTAACTATTAATACTTGGAAAAATATGACTTCAACTAATAGCTAAAGACATTAATCTGACAAATAAATATTAATTCCAATTACAAACCATTTCACATCAACATTATTATTCTTGATTGAACCTAGTAAAATATCTTTATTTTTTTTCAAGATTCTCAATTATGCCTGGTGAGGGAGAGAGTATTTAAAATTACTAATTATCCATTAAAATATTTTTTCTAGTTGATTTCTTAATGTATATATTAATAGAACTTTATCTTATTTATAACTCAAATTTATAACATTATTAAGTTTTTCTTATATTTATCTAATGGTTCTCTAAAAAATTTCCCCATATTTTAAAATCACTTTCGATAAAAGAAAATGTGATACAACAACCATCATATGGACCAAAAATATAATAAGCTCACTAATTTCAAAATAAGTTTCATAAATACAAATTAGAAACCCTAAATTACTACTCACTTGTTATAGGAGCCCAAAATTCCTCTTCCTTTCTCACATATGCAAGTGCTCTCTTGTAGGTTAAATGAGGTGGATAGAAACTTCAGAGGAGTTCATGAATCTCCTCCATGGTTACATCTATCTCTCTCCCTTATTATTATTGTTATTTTATTTTTATTTTTTTGTGTTGTAGGTTTTTCCACATTTTTTAAACTAGATTTAAAATAGCATTGTTCCTTCTTCTTTTTTCTTACTAAATTTAAAATTAAATATCTATATATTTACACACTAATAAATATGAGGAATAATATAGATATGTATGTATATTAGATATGTATTAAAAATAAATAAATATTTTCTTACATGTTTAAGCATAAAAATATAATTTCTTATTTTATTTTTTATTTAAAAACATTGGTTCATAGGGGCTAGCATTTGGAATGTTTTAACCTTCATTAAGGGAACTTGACACCATCAAGGGCTAAACACCTTGTTTATTGGGGGTAAGAACCCTTCTAATTCTAACATTGTTGTGTCAAGTTGAGGAGAGCCTACCCAATTGCAACAAGGCTAAGGACGGGGTTGGGTCTAAGCCCCACATAGTTGTATTAAGACTACAACTAGCTTGGGGTCAAGCCTTGACCAACAAGGTATCAACCCTCTTATTTTTTGGTTATTTATTATTTATTATTTTTTATCTTTTTAAAAAAATAGTATCCCTTAATTTTTTAAAGAACACCCATCCATCCATCCATCCATCCATCCATCCATCCATCCATCCATCTATATATATATAATTTACACACACATATATGTATGTATAAAGTGTGTGGATGTGTATGTATCTATATGTGTTTATAAGTACATACACATGTATATATGTGTGTGTGTTTATGTATGTATGCACGTATATATGTATATTACTATTTATTAGATTATTTATTTATTTTTTAAAATATATTTTCTTGAAAAGTAATATACATATTATTTTAATTACTAATATATATCAATAAATTTACTATTATAATAAGGTCTTAAATGAATTAGATGCAAATATACACACATTTTCCAAGATACTAAAAACTAACAAACTCAACATTTTCAAACACTCTAATAAACTATTTTTTTGTAATGGATATGATAATAGAATATTTTTTCATTTTTTTTATAACAATGAATAATAATAACAATAAAGAAAATAACAAACACTCTTTCTAGTAAACTGATTTAGGGAAGTTAGGAGATGTGCAATAAATATTATCTTTTCCTTTTCTTTTTATTTTATTTTATAATGAAATACTCTTTCAAATTCACTTACAAATCAAGGATGATAAAATTTATTCGATATAAAATAAATATTTCTAAATAATTACAACACCACATTTTATTCTCTTCACATACAAATAAGTTCTCATATGAAGACAAAAGTACCCTTCTTTCATAATAAAGGAACTTGTAAAAATATTTTTTGAAGAGATAGATAACTCCACATGTCATGGTAATCCCTTCACACCAATCCTTCAACTTGCAAAATAAAAATTCACATTCACATCCAATGGAGGTGTGTTCACCTCCCAACCATAGGGCTTCCATACAAGCCCACCCCTAAGATAGGAGGTTCTCAATAAATTGGGTTATCACAACATAAGAAAAGAGGAATACACTAATGCACACAATAAAATCCAAGACTAAGATAACATACTTAAATCTATGTCAAGATCCATAGAATATGTGGAGATGAGTGGATTCTTTGTGCACTTGGGGTTCAAAACAATCAAATATTAACTGAAGAATTTATTCTGAAATCCATATATAAAAAACTATTTCACATAAAATTCCATCACAATTTAACATCTTCATCTCATCACAAGATCACCCTCAACAATCTCCTATATATGCACAAAAATACCCATTCACCAAACTTTTTACCAAATAATGTATTTATCCAAGGATTTTATTCCTCTCTTAACCCCTCTCATGACTTGATATTATCTATGCTTAAGAAAAGACAACACTTCCATTTCCCAATACATCAACTACACACACAAAGAATAAATAAATAAAAATGAGTAGATCAACAATAACAACACTCACATACATTTATATTCAAGAAAGTATACGATTTGCATACTAAGAAAGTAATAGGAAGAGTGAAGCCTACCTCTAATGGCTTACCAAAACGGTGGGTTGCTCTTGATGAAGTCCC
>VDFB02075013.1:0-53708 GCA_007258455.2 Sequoia sempervirens
TTTTCATTTGTATTTCTTTATGTTTTAAATCTTATGCAAATATTTTATAATTAGATAATACTTAATTTTTAAAACTTTTTTAACAAAAACATTTCTAGATTTGTGTAAGTTTATTTCATTCCATTATTAGCACTTATTATTAATTGTTTAATCCAGCCACATGCAACTAGAACTTGTAGTGCATCCATGTACAAACACATACTCTCTAACATATTAACACACATAATTTTCTATCAATGTAATCCTTGAACCTCAATTAGATGCAAGTGCTAGTTGTAGTCAAATCACACACACACACACACACACACACACACACACACACACACACACACACACACACACACACACACACACACACACACACACACACACACACACACACACATTGTTATATAACTAATTGTATAATGCTAAAATATAATTAATTTTCTCCTTTACTTTCCTATTGGCGTACCCCTTGAACCCCCTATGGGTACAAGTGCTACTAGGTAATTTATTTCAAGAGAAAAAAAAAAAGAGATTTGTTTGAGTTTATTTCATTCCATTATTTAGTACTTATTATTAATTGTTTAATCTAGTCATATGCAAGTAGAATTTGCAACACATGTCATGCACAAATATATTTTCTCTAACATATTAACATACATATATTTTTCTATTTGAATAATCCTATATCTCTTTTAAATACAAGTACTAATTTATATTATATTATATTATAATAAAAAATAAACACTTCTAAAACTATATATCTAAAATAGATAGGTTGGTTATGATTAATTTATTAACGCATTAGATACATTTAAGAGGTTGTTTTATTTCTGTTGAATATTATATTTCATTCTCACATCATAAAAGAAATGATAACGTAGATATTAGGAAAAAATTGAGTAGGGGAGAGGGGCCCATAGTGAAGTGGGGTCCAATAGTAGGGATAAAAGTAGTTCTTAGTGGGTCTCATAGTGAAGCACCTTAATATCCAATTGCAAAACACTTTTTATCCATAAAATATACAAACTAACAAATCATGTGATGCCACATCAGCGCACCAATAAAACATGACTTAGTGCACCACTATCGGTCTCACTTTTTTTTTGGGCCTTTTTTTGATACCTAAGCAAAAAACATGTTGATGTGGCATCATATTGATGATGTGACCCTAAAACGAAACATGGAAGCACATGAGTTGTCAAATAAACTATTGTATAAAATTAGGAGTGATTTGAAATTTTCACATAAGATTTTGAGAAAGGCAAAGTTAAGGTGCTCCACTATAGACCCCTCTCCCCTACCTAAGCGAAGGATAAGGTTTATAAAATTTGTGGAAAGGAATAACTACGTACGGCTGCAGAAAGCTCAATCCACTCATTCGCCTTCGCTTGAACAGTCCAGTCTTTCCAGTCTTTCCTTATTTATTGCGCAATTAGTGCTCACATTCTAGAAGTGCTCAGTGATTGGAGAAATTCCAAATCATGTCACATCATTTATTTCTCTTCATTGTTTTCTACATAATAGGGTTCAAACAGTCATAGTTTCTGGTCAGAGATTTTATTGTTTGGGAATGCAACATTTCAGAAACTTTCGATCACAAAGATTTTTTAGTTTTTTAATGAATAAGTTATTATCCTTCTTTATTAAAATAGATGAAATCAAGGAGCTAAGCTCAAACATTTTTTAAATATAAAAAAGGTCGTTAAGCAGCATTAGCAGTATTGGTTGGAGGGAATCACTCTCATCAGGTTTACTCCATCCATCAGTAGAAATGTAATAAAATAAACATATTCTTTATTAGCAAGAACACTTTTCTCTTGATCTTCATTAGCAAGTTGTTGAGCATGAATAGGTAAAATAGCCAATTCCAAGAAAGGGAATTTGTCATAATCCAACTATTGAGGAGCACCACATCCCTAAGAATAGGTGGATGGTGGCTAACCTGTGAGTAGCATTGATCCCTTGAACTTTACAAATGAGAACCTTGAAAATGGGATACTTCATTTCTTCTTAATAACTACAACTAGGTCTATGTTGATGAGGTGGATAACAAATAGGAGACATAACTATGGTGATTGTATAAGGAGCATTGTCGTAGTGGTCAAGGAGCTCCTATAGATGCACAACTTCAAGTGCAACCTTATGAGCTTACACCTAGATCTGCATAAGATCATTAGAAAAAATCATGTATTTCATGTATACTGAGAAGTCAACAATAGTTGAACAACTTGAAAATAAATCTAAATTTCCATCTTTCCAAATATTGAAAAAGAATTTCTGCTAAAAAATAATGTCAAATATAGACAAATTTAAATGGGAGATAGGAGCAATCACACACAAAACCATATGCCATGCGAAATGGGTGGGCCAAAAAGACATGAATAAGTCATGTATCTAATGTCAAGCTCCCTGAACTCTAGTAGAAAACTAGAAAATATGTTGAAGAGTCTCTAATTCTCCACAAAAAACACGATGAGTGTATGAGAAAGTTTTTAAGTTAAATAGATAAATATATTTGTGCTGAAGGCGTGTCCTATTTGAGAATGCCAAGCTAATTAGTGAAATCAACGATCAAGAGATCACTAAAAACAATGCAAGGCGGTTAAATTAATCCTAATCATTCATTACTTTTATCTTTGTCATTTTAAATTTCTCACCAATTTTTTGCCCTTTCAAGGTTATTTCATTCAATGTTTTAAGAGGTAGTTATTTGTCACATCATTCCAACTGTGAAGTTATTTGCTGCTTTCTTTTCAATCGTCGAATTGTGGGCTTAAAAAGTAAATTTCCCTAGAACACAACTTAGTCGTCAAAACCCCATAAAACCAACTTCATTACTATGTAGCTTTTTTTTATTCAAATGTTTCTAGATCTCCACACTTAAAAGGCCAAAAGCTCAAATGTCTTTGCAAGTGTTTAAATGTTCAAAATTTTCAATATTTTTTTACACTTATATTACCCAACAATTTTTCATTAAGAAGAAAATTTTGCAATTTAACACACAATTGTATGTGCCACTTCATTATTTTCTTCAAGCAGATTGAATTTCTTTGTCAAGTTTGATAAATTATTCTCACTTAGTTAAAAAAAAATACAATTCTATTTTATTGGGAATTTTTTTATTAATTCGGGGTTCATTTTAGAGACAAACTTCGGGAGAGAACAATAAAAGGTTAATTTATAGACTAACAGATTTTAAAATGAAAAAATGGTATTGTTTTTCTTTAATTATGTTGGTATGAATGGTGGTTTAATTTAATTTATAGGATTTTTTATTTTTTTTATTAAAGTTATTTAAGGGTTTACATTTGGTTAATTATTTTTATGAGAATTGAATTTTTTAAAATGGTATAATCAAGGAATGCAATTAAATTAATTAAATTATAATTGGGGAGGATTTAATGATGTGTTCTATATATATGGATGTGTAAAAATAGATAAAATACAAATAAATGTATGCAAATGTGTGTATACAAAAGTATGTGAAAGTCAAAATAATCACATCATTACACACACACATATTGTGATTTAAAACAAAAATTAAATATATATAGTAAATTATTATTTAAAAGTGGTAAATTTTAATAGACATTTGTTTGTTATTTGAATTTTTTAATCAAGCGTTGCTTATAATGTATAAAGAATCAATTTAAAGTTTTTCATTTAAAATGGATTATGTTTTTAAATGGATGTATTTAAGATTAAAAAACATAGAATTATTTTTTATTCATCAAAGAGTTATTTTATTTATTAAATATCTTTAAAAATTTATGTTTTTATCTTAGTATGAAATTATTTTATTTGATTCATATTTAAAGTCTTTGGTGTCTTTAGTGTATGCTATTATAGAGTTATTTTATTTACTTCATATTTTTTATTCCTTGAATAAGGGAATATAAATCAATTCTTTAAAAACAAAAAAATTGAAAGAAATTAAATTTGGTCATGTTATCTTTTGTATTTATTGAAATATTTAAATTTATAATAATTTTTAATTATAAAATAAATATTTGTATTAACAAATTAGTTACAACTTTTATATTTAAAATATTATTTTATTTAAACCGATTTTAAATAAATAAATAATGATAAATTTTATTAAAAAAATCACTTTTAGATTTACAATAAATATATTTAATTCATTATTCAAATTAATAAAACATAATATTATAAAACACTAAATATACATGTAGTTTTTGAGAGGAGAAAATTTATGCATAAATACAAATAGTTAATATTTTAACTAAATTAAATAAATATAATTTATTTTATATATACAAAAAAAATTGGATTATGTTTTTTTTTTTTTATATGTTAGATTATAATATTATGAGGGAGTGCATATCTAAAGTAGAAGTTATTATTTGGTTAAATATCACAAGTAAATGATCCAATCCATTAAAACTGGTTCAAATAAAGTTTAATCGTACCAAAAAGATAAATGATAAAATTAAAAACATATCATTATTCTCAATATTTTTAGCTATCTATTTTTCTATCCTTTCCATCTTTGTTTGTCTCTCTATGTCTCTTCTCTCTCCCCTCTCTATATTTTTTATATCTCTACCTCTTTATCACTCTATCTCTCCCTCTCCCTCTTCCTCTATCTCTCCCTCTATATCTTTTTATCTCTCCCTCTCTACCTCCCTATTTCTCTCTATATTTATCTTTTACTCTGCCTCTATCTCCCCCCTACCTCTCTCTATCTATTTGTCTCCCTCTTCCTCTCCCCCCTCTATATCTAGACATGCCTCCCAAGCTCTCTACACATCCATCTCTTTCCATCTCTCTCCCTATCCCTCTTCCTAGACCTCTATATCTATATATCTTTGCCTCTCTATTTATATCTCTTCATATTTCTTCTTTCATCTCCCCCTTTATCTCTATCTCGTTATCACTCCATCTCTCTCTACCCCTATATCTCTTCTTCTCTCTACCTCTCGATCTATATTTGACTTCTTATCTCTATCTTTTTATCCACCCCTCTATCATTCTCTCCCTCTCTATCTATTTATCTTTTCCATCTCTATCTATCCCTCTCTCCTCTCTCTTTATCTCTCCCTCTCCCTCTCCATCTCTATTTTGTCTTCCTCTATCTCTATCTCCTTATTTCTCTCTTCCCTCCCTCTCTCCCTCCCCCCCCCCTCTCTCTCTCCCTATTACAAACATAACATGAGCCTATTGGTTGTTGGTAATAAAGCCTAATTATCTTCCTGATTCAAATATTTTATTTTTGTCATGTTAGCATCCTTGTAAGTGGATGCATGATTTATTTGAAGCTATCACTTCTCCAATGACACCTTTTTAGAATGAACAACATCATTTACTAAATGGCCTACCAATTTACCTAATGTACTACACAAATGTGTGCAAAAAATAGAGCAATATTTATCCTAATTGACTTTCTACACCTCTTCGGTGTATGGTCCATTGAACACTAAGGTCCAATTGCTAGTTTCTATATATATTATTTTTAAGAACTCTCATAAATAGTTATGTCAACATAAATAAAATTCTATAACTAAATGTTCTATGATATTGTCTTCTTCATTAAATTTATTTATTTTAACTATAAAAAATAAATTGTATCTATTTTATTATTTAGATAAATTCAAGGTTTAATATCTTTAAGTTGGCTCTAGGAAAATTCACCACTAGCAATTCATCAATGGAAAATTCACCGTGAACAATTCACCGTGGGAAAATTCACTGCCACAAGCAATTCACTGCCATGAAAAGATTAACTATTGTTACAACTCTCTAGTTTTTAGTTCCTATGAAAGAACTATAGGCACCACCCGTGTTTTAACTAGTGATTAATAAGTCTGTTCTTAATGAATGAGAGATCATTTTTATGTTCTATTTAACAAACATTTGTATAACTCTAAGGTAAATATGCAAAATATTCAACAAAAGAAATATATCTAAAATTAATTTTTTGAAATGTAACTGGCAGAAAAGTTTTGAGTGAAAAGCGCATATATTCAGAGAAAAAGTTAGTTTATTCATTATAAAAAAATAATTCAAAATAAATACTAATTAAAATAATAATTCTTAAAAATAATTGCATACCTCGAATAAATTTTAAAATAACAATTCTTAAACATAAATGTTTGCCTCAATTTAACAAGTTAAAAATAAATATTTAAATTTTCAATTTAAATAATTATTTTATAGAATTATAATATTTATTAATTTAATCATTTTATGAAATAATACTTCACTATATAATAAAACAGATTAAATTTTAAATTTTAATTTATTTATAAGTTTGATCATATTTTAAATTTTAATATTAAAATATATTTTGTTTCAAAACATTTAATAAATATTATAATTCTATAAAAAAAATTATATTATATATATATATATATTTACACATTTAATTAAATACTATATTATATAAAAACTTGCACAACTTTTTTTGTAGGCTTATGCATAAGTATTTTGAAAACAGGCTTGAATGCATTTAACTTTCAAAAGAAAAGACACCTTCACATTCTAAAAGCTACATGTAACTTAAAACACAATTTTCAACCTACACAGACATACTTTTGCAAAAAGGGGAGAATATTATGAGACAAAACTACAAAGAAGTGAAAATACCTCACATGTAATTTGATCAATCACTTGATAGCCACTATACTGCAAGAAAAAGAAGGCACAAACTTCAAGTATTGACATCCAAGGTTCCTTCTAAATTCATTCCCAAAATGAGTTACAAAAGCTTGCAAGAAGTTTGACAAAGGACTCAAAAAAGTCACTAAGTCTCTATCTGCATCAGAAGAACTAACTCCACTAAAGAGTTACAAGAGTGAATATAATATTCAACCCCAAGTAGTTGCACCAAAATAGGAGCTAGCAACTAACTTGGGTTGGATCCATCAAAAGAGCCTAAAATTGAGGCATTAGATTCCCCCCAAAACTATCTCCAACATGTGGGGAAAGTGGTTTTGACCATGCCAAGCATCTAGGCATGAAAAACCACCCCTAGATTCCTACAATTCCTCCAACAAAATGCATTAATGCTCCTATATACATGGTACATGTCTCCAAACTATCACAACTGCCCCTATATGCTTGCAAAAGCGTAACTCCAAGCATATTCCTCATCTCCCTACATGAGACATTTGAAAGCTCTAGTTTGTTTTGCATTAAAATAACATTCATACTTTAAGTGATTTATAATTATCACAAAAAGTAAAATGTTTTACACTTCAAAGAATGCAAAACTTACAATAAGAAAACAATACAAATGTTATAAAGTCATAAAGACTTATTTCATGGAAAATACAATAAAATTTAGCCCTAAGGCATAAGACATAAGTCTTATCCCATGGCCTCCATTAGTTTGACATTGTATTTATAAAAATATAGGTAAAAATGCCTAAGTCCCATTAGCCTGTATTAGGGTTTCAAACCCTAAAGCAAAAGAAAAAATGAAAAACTCATTTCATTTATTTCTGAAGCTTTAGGAAGAAGTTGAGCCACCACCAATGAGGGTTTCTGGAAATTTTGGAGCTCGACTGAGGGTCTTCCATATGGATTTTTGTATATTTTTGTATGCATTTTCTATGAGAGGACACATGAAGATTCAGGTAAACCATTTTTTGCAAACAATTCTTCATTCTTTTGCATTTCTACAAAAAAATTACTCCATTCGAGCTTTACAATGCAAAAATGATGAGGGCTTTTGTTTTCTCTGTAGTTTATTACATTACCATGGCTCGACTTCATGATTTTCTATAGATTAGCATTTTGTATACAAAAAAACTTTGTTCTACTTTTGAAAGCTCCATTGCAGGTGCTTTATCCTTTAATGGTTGTAGCCATGCATGTCATAGAAACTTGATTTGATATCGAGGGCTTTTCACTTTACTTCAGCATATGTAAAAAAAACCAGATCTTTTATAAAATGACTGCGACCTCATGATACTCATACCCTTGGTTTTGTTCATTTTTTTATCTGTAACCTTTTCTACAGGCATGACTTTACACTTCTGTAGATAATCTAAAAGCATCTTCATTGAATATTGTACATATAATCCTAGTTTCATTGAATTTTGTGTATTCTTCCTGTATTTGCAAATAATGAGCTCCAGTTCTAGTTTCATCTTCATGGCCGACATACTTCAGTTCAGGTACCCAAAATCATCTTTCAGAACATTTAGTTTCCTCAATACTTTTATCAGTAAAATGATAGCTCAATTTGAGACTATCCTCCAAGTTTTCATTCTCTAGTAGAAACCCCGAACGAGTACGAATGAATGTGTGAAAATAAAGAAAAATTCCTCCTTTTCCTATATATAGTTTAGACACTTGAAGCTCTATGGTCATGACTTGGACCTAGGGTTTGATATTTTCTAGTATCTTCGTATCATTTTCTGTAAACACTGAAGGCTCTGATTATGAGATCCCTACAATTGTAGCTTTATACTATTTGTTGGTATTTCTAAGAAAAGAAAGCAAATCCCTTTCCTCAATATGAAGCTATTTATCTCTTGCTTGTTGAGACTCTTGGCAATAACAAATAGTGAAACCCTTGATAGTTACACTTATTACTGAGAGTGCTTGTTTGGAGTCATTTGTAGATATCAATTTCAATATGCTTTAGCTTCATGTCATGGTCTCCATACCTCTAAAAACACATTTGCATGCTCTAAATCACATACTATACACAGGAAAAATAGACACTCACCACACCTTCTCTTTTTAAAATCTCATGCATTTTCATTAAGACTTATGTGTTACTTTCAGTGTATTGGTTTCTAAACTTCTCTTTGTTCTTACAACACAAAAGAAAGCCAAATAACTAATCATATGATCACTTTAATTTCTTGAATTTTGAATGTGACTTGAGTTTCTTGAACTTTAGTTGAATGTTAAATCTCAATGGTCACTTCAGGCAATTATAGTCTCCATGTGAATTTCCAAGCAACACAAGCCATCCTTATAAAGCATAATGTATTATTTCTCACATACTAATTTTTGTACTTTCACTGTGGCATAGCTTTAATAGATTTCATGAATGAAAGCAACATGCTTTTCCCTTTCCACTGTAATGTCTTTGTTCACTGAACTCTATGATGTACGGGTCTATTAGATCCCTTTAACCACTATGTTTGGCATTATGAACAACCTCAAGCATTCACATGAAATATTATCCACATTGCAATGAAAACATTCCTTTTGGATGCCACTGTCATCATCTTGTGGACATGTTCTGATGGAGTTCCTTCATTTTCCACCATAAGTTCCATCCATAATGTAACAACTTCTCATTGAAGCTTCTTTATTTGTAGTAGTAGACTAGCATATAAATAAGCATGTTTCTTCATTTTATTGTTTATGACACTTCTTATAATACTTGTCCTTAGTAAGCTCATGATGCTCTTCTTTCATCTTATGACTGCACTTATGCCTATTTATTGTACTGAAAGTTATTCGGGTATGTGCAGGATCATGATGGGCCAAAAACTAGCAATATGATGGGTATGCGGCTGATGAATTTTTTTTACCCAAAATTAATGAAATGAAAAGGGTTTTTAAGGGAGATTCTCAACTTTCCACCAATATAAATTATGCTTTACTTTGAAGTCAATAAGTAATTATTATTCATTTTCTATTCAAATTATGACTAAAGTCCTGATTGATATACTGATTGAAAAACATCTATAGCTTTCAAACAGTATCACATTTTTTGAATCCAAAATATGTATCACATTTTATACTTCGCATACTATAGGATTAAAAAAAGAAAAAATGAATTTAACGAAGTTTTGACCAAGTTAAGGTGGTCAGACATACAAGTTTTTTATATTTTTTAAAATTTGTAATGAAAAAATCATAATTAATTATTTACTTGGAAAAAAATTACAAAAAAATATGCATCACATTAAGACATGAGTCCTCTACTTATATCTAAAATATCATAAAAAAATATTATCATTTTATTGTGGTTAGGGTGGTCAGATAGACACGTACTTCTTATTTTTCCCTGAAATTTAAGTACTACTACATTGGAATTTCAAATTTTCACCAACTAGATTTTTTTTTTTTAAACAAAACTAGTAATTTAGAATCTACATTCAATTTTCTATAGATTCTATTCTTACATATTTTTGAAATAATATATATAACTTATTCAAATTTTTAGGTCAAGTTGCCTACTCTGATTTTTCTGATTTTTTTGCCACTTAAGGGCCTATTTTTTCCATGATGATCCTACACATACCCATTCATCTTCAATGAATGAAGCCTTGCATTGAATGCATGATAAACTTGAATCCTTTGCATTATTCTTATCATGTTGTGCCTTGTGTTCATATTTCATATTTCATGCAGAAACATAAATTCCTAACATTTGATCATTGACCACTATCTAAAAGGCTTCCAATATGACTGTCCACTTATCTTTTGATTTTCTTGATATCTTCTACAGTGGACAATAATGACTATTGTTATCAATTTCATGCTTTATGATTTCCATGCATAACCATATGTCACTTATGATAGTGACCAATAACTCGTTGCCATCAATAATGTATGCTTGTTCAAGCAAAACATAAAGAGATGAACCCTCTCTACCTTATATGCAATCCTGTTAAGAACTTGAGATCCTGCAAACGAACGTCTTCATTGTTTTCCTATGTTGTTCCACTATGCATGTGCATTCTTTATGATTATTTTTTACAACAAGGATCAATGTTAAACATGACAACAATAAATGACATGAAACATGATGCAAATGAAGTATTTTATGTATGCCTGTTCACTATCATTCCATGTGACGTTGATATGATGACTTTTAAGATTACATTTCCCTCTTAAATAAGCTCAAATGAGCTCATTATTTGATAACTCAACATTTTGGGCTCAACCCTTATGGGAGCCACATTTTAACCCACATGCTAATTAGATAATTCAAAATAGCAGCATAACTTTTCCTACACATGCACGTAGGAAGAAAATAGTTAGAAAAAATATGTGCATATGACTGATGTGCTTGATCATGGCCCTATTATTTTCTTGGACATTTACAGTTTACATGCACTTGTTTAATGCACTTGAGGATCAATTTATATGTTCATGGGTGAATGTACATGTATTGTGAGAGACCTTCATTGCTTAGAGCACTGCTCTAACATCATTGTTATTTCCAAATGCAGGGACTAGGAATAGGGAGCTAGGGAGGACACGAGGTAGCTCAAAGTAGGAGACAAAGCAAGGCAATAGACACTGAACTAGTCATCAGGCAATGATTGGCCTCTTCCCTTATACATGCATTCTATTTTCTTTATCCATCAATGTATAAATTGTTCTTCATTTCATTGAATAAGTTAGCCTCATGGCTTGTGTGAGAGAAATATGCACTTTTGTATCAATAAACGTAACTTTTCAGAAAGATTTGTGCAAATCTTTTCTATGTTGCATGTACTTGTATAAATGCAATGATCTTACTATAATCTTGTAATCTTTCTGTTTATACAATTGAATGCAATATAGGGAAGATAAATATGGAATGCACCTCTCTTTCAGTTTTACAAATTCTTTAACTCAATCAACTTGAGCAAGTAAAAAAAATGGGTAACACTAACATAAAAAAATTTATTCGAGTTTTCAAGGCATTTTTTCATGAGAAAATCATAATTAAAAAAACTATTTAACTAATTCTTAAAAAAATAAAAATTTAAAGGTTGTTTATTTACAATAAGAGTAAAAATAAATGTGGTCAGTTATTCACTAATAAAGGAAATAAATATATTCCTTATTGAGAAACATTAATAAAGGAAACTTTCTTGCTAAACATGGTAACCTAAATAAATTAACTCAATCATCATCTTTTTCAAAATTTTCCCTCCTATAATCTATTATTTTTATTTTTTAGTTTTCTTATGCATTGATGGGAATTGCAACAATGGTGTCCACTATTAATTTCACTTTGATGGACATTTTTCCCTCGCCATCTTTCAATCTCAATATCACAAACCACAGAGTTTGAGCAACCATAGTAAGATATCTTATTTTGCGTAAATTATGTAAAATAAAAGATTCTATTTAAGTTGTATTTCTAAATTATTAATGGTTTGGACACATATTTTCAGGAATAGAACATTTACGTGTTATATTTTTTCTCTGGAATAATTTATTAGTCATGGCACATGTGTTGCTTGCCACAATTTTAGCTAATTTGATTATGTATTTGCAATGTAGGTGTATGTTAGCTTTTTTCACAAGATTGATCCAATGTGGGAATTGATGAAATGATTATATACCTATTGACACCTCTTTAAATGGAGCTTCATTTGGGAGGAGTGTCCCTTGCGTACTCTATTGGGAAAATTTTAAGCTTGGGATAAGGAGTTCCTTGTTCGATTTCAACACTACGACTGCTATTCATTTTAACCGCAATAACAAAAAGTTGGTAGAAAATTGTGGGCAAACGCCTAGAAATTATGGAGATGTTTGTCTAGCAGGTTTCCAATATTTGGGTGTTAGCTATGAAAGAAAGTTGTTATAGTTTGAGAAATTTTAAATAGGCATCTTTAAATTATTAGAATTAAGTTGTTGCAATGTTAGTTATGAGAAGAAAATTGTTATAATTTGATGGAAGTTTTCATGTAATCAGGCTTCAATTGTTAGTTTCATGGAGGGCCAATAAGCCTAGTTATATTGAGAAAGATTCATTTCTTGAAGTCTACAGTAAGTTACCTCTTTACAAGAATATGTTGCATGGCTTCCAAATTTAAAACTAAGCATATTGTTGAGTGTGCAAGGGACACACACATGGAAGTGCTCCTATCAATGAATGGATATCAACGAAGATCCTTGAATTGATCCATAATAGGTAGTTTTTAGTATTTATGATGTTTTTTTTATTAATTTTTTCTTCACAAAAATCATGGATTTACTTTATGAAGACTAAACTGGGGGTTTTGACCAAGTTTAAAGTGTTTAGGTCCTTGGCAGAGAACAATGCAGAGCACACCTCCAAGAAGTTAGACACCAAAGAGATGGTGGGATAGAGAGAACATTTAGGATTTGTTACATTCCCCAATAAAATGATGTGGCCAAGAGAATGAATCTCTTTATCATTGTAATTGCAAATGCGATGGAAATGGCAAAAAATTGCTTGGTATTTGCATTGAAGCATGTAATATTGTTTTCTACATCTTGAATGTGTTCCTACTTTGAGAGTTAAGAGACATAATACAATTGGAGGAGGCCATCACAGGGGAGAAGCTGAAGACATCTGTAATACAAATACTCATAACATAACCCACTCAAAGTGTTGGATTGAAAAGAGACAGTTATTTAGGAGTATTGAAAAAAATTCTTGTTTTACTTAGAGTTTTATTATTACTTATCATAATTTACATTTAGAATCTATAAAATCTTAGAATGAATGTAGAATATTAATAAAATTAAGAAGACTAAACTCAAATAAAATTATTTGTAAAAAAATAAGTTCACAAAAGATAAGAAGATTGGAGATAAATTAATAAAATAATTTAAAAGAGAACCTTTTACACCTCTAAAGAAAATAAAAGAAAATAAAAAGTAAATTTAAATAGTTATTTTTTTCTTTAATATATGTATATGAGAAAACGACAAATAGACATGGCTACTTAACAATATTTATTTCCTTAGAATCTCACTTTACCTCCCACACAAAAAATTTCAACCAACTTACATAAATGGTTTGATATCATTAAAATGTTAAAAGATACTCAAATTGAAATATCCTTATGGGAATTAATGCATTTATTAAAAGTACATAATGATATTTATTTTATGAATTTAAAGCCTTTATTACACAAGTAATGATGACTCTTATTATTATAATAATATTATTCTTTTTAAAATCTAAGTAATTTTCACCTATTAATATATGAGATCACTTTCTTTTTCATATTGTGATTTTGGTATTGATAAAACAACTATTAAGAAATGCTATATGGATATCAAGCATTTTAATTAACTAATTCTTTTATAAAATAATAGCTTCTAATAATTAGGATATCTTTCCATATAAATTATCTTTCTTTAAATGAGTATAAGTATAATTATAATTGTAATTCTCTTAGATTCTTTATGTAGATTCTTCCTTCTAAATTTTCAATATCAAACAACATATATTTGTACTATCAATTTTAATAAGAGTTTACATTTGAGATCAATAGACCATAATAGATAGGTTTGACATAGTTTCTAAATAGAAAACATTCACAAATTTTTATCACAAAAATAACCTACATAAATATATGTCATCAAAGAATCACTACCTTGGATTTATAACCAAGCCAAAACCCTCTGAGATATAAGGTAGGGTGTATGTGATTGTGAAAACTTTCCAATAAATAGGAATAATATAACAATAAATAAGTAATAGACATTTAATATAATAATAAATTAATTAATAGACATTGGTATTTTGAATGAAAAAACTGAACGAGAAAAAAACATATAAAAACTCTAAATTACCTATTATTATTACATAAAATATATAATAGTTATAATGTTAAGGTTGTGACTTAAAGAATATAATATAAAAAATTTCCCATAATCTTTAATAGAATGCACATGTTTTAGAGTGGTCACAATATTATAGCTGTATTATATTCTTGATGTTTATGTGGATATCATGTTAATACCCAAAAGTTAAACATCTATTTTATTCAACCTTTATAAACATAATCATCATACAATGAATATAACACTATGTTGAGGAGAAACCATCTTAATATTTGGGTATTATTCAACTAGAGAAAATGATAAGGAAATGAAAATTTTAAATTTGAGGATTAGGAAAATTTTAGACCCAAGTCATGTTTGTAGGATGGGCATCATGAGGTGGACCTCATTTTTAAAGAGGTGGCTAGAGATTTCCCTTATCTAATTGATGGTTTATTAGTTCGTGAGGTAGATAGGGGTCCAAGGGCACCTTTTCAATTCTTGAGTTGGAGGCCAAAGATATAGGTGACTACATGAGGGAGAATGTGGGAAGCCCTAGGGTATAGTGGGAAATTTATGTCAAGGAAAGGGATCAAGTTTAGATCCTCTAGTCTTCACCAGGTCTAACACGGGTTGGCTCTAATGCAAGTCGCAGAGAGAGTCGAGTGTTAGAACTCATCACACAATGGATGAGACAAGCATGGGGAAAGTCCCAACCCAGTGAAGTGGATTAGCTGGGGACTCAACATGGGTCGATTCTAAGGCATGTCACGGAGGGAGTCAGATGCTGGACTCATCTAGGATGAGGAGCTAGGGATGCCATGAGTGAGCTAGGTATCTCAGGTTGGTGCTAGGTTTTTTGGGTGAAGCAAGGCTGATCTCACGGGTGCCAAGGAGGAGAGTAGGATGCACGGGATGTTTGGGGTGTATCCGAAGCAGGGATCTAAGTCAGAGGTGTGTTGGGTGCACCACCCTCAAGGAATGGAATGTTGGTTGTAGCTAAGTCGAGGATGGTAGCTAGGGAGATCTCAAGGGTTGCTTAGGCGGAGTCATGAAGACAAAGCCAAGTTGGCATTAGATCAGTGTCCATATGGTTGGGAGCAATTGAGGTGAGCTTGGTGAGTCTGGATCGGAGGTGCTGTGGGGACCAAGTGGAGAGCTCATGTAGGAGTGAGTCATTGTGTTGGGGTGCAATGGGGTGTCTTGGGTGCAGTATAGAGTGAGGGGTGGCTTAGGAGTCGAGTCATGTTCTAGGAGCAAGTAGAGGACTCAGAGTTAGAGCTAGGCTTGGAGCTATGCATGGGTTGGTCAGGAGTGCTTTGGAAGCGCGAGTATCAGGGATCACCAACAGGGTCATGTGTGTAGTGGTGTGGAGCCAGTCCAAGGAGAGCTTGGGGCCTGGAGTAGAGTTGAGCTAGATCATGATGGGAAAGTTAGTAGTCAGAAGTCTAATGGGGGATAGAGAAGATGAAGGCTCAGGTCAACCCACAGGAGTCTGTATAGAGTGCAACAATAGTCCAAATGAGTGGACATAGCGGTGTTGAAGGCAAGAGCTGAGGTGAGTGAGCTGAAGGCAGGGAGCATTGAGGTGCCAGGGGTGTGGAGCTAGGTGTAAGCGAGCCGAGATGAGCGAGGCGAGCTGAGTTGGAGTCACTCTCATGGAAGCCAAGAGTTGAGGCCGAGCTAGGAGCTCATCCGGGGGTCAATATGGGTTGCTTTCGGAGCATGGGAGTGAAGGGCGTAGAAGGGGTGGTATAGGACACTCTGGAGCCAGGGCTCGTGTGAAGAGCCGTATGTGTGTCATTCCACAATGCATGTGCAAAGTCAGGTTCTGAAAGAGGGACTCGCACTAGGTGGAAGGCGTAGTTTGTGGGTCAGAAAGGGGCTTGTCCGAAGAGGGGGTCAAAAGTATGACTTGGCAATGTTGCACAGGGGTTGGATTCATGGAGTCAGGAAAAGAAAAAAGTTGGCCCATATGAGGTGCAAACCATGGTGAATTTTGGCTCCATGTATTGGATGTAATTATTGATTGTAAAGAGTCCAAGATGGACTTAACTTTAATAACCACAACACCCAACTAGAACAAAAACCATCACCCACACAACAAAAAACACCTTGTGTTTTAGTCTATGACTGAATATTGACCTAATCTACTCTTTGGCTTAAAAGGGATGCATGATTAAGGGTAACCTAGTTGTTGTCATTATGGGGAAAGGATTATTCTCCTCCTTTTATTGTGATGAATATCTATGAAATACTTTAGCAAGGGATACTACTTTATGGGTAAGGACAACCTAGTTTTAAAATAATGGCATGCTATTATTAACCTAGACAATGATTCCTTTAATGTCACCCTATTTTAGACTTAATTACGTACTCTTGTATTGTCAAAAATTGTATACCATTGCAATTTTGCACTATATTATGTCTTCACTTTACCCCTCTAATATAGAACACTACAATTAAAAAATGTTAACACTTGAATCTAGTATTTTTGGCAATTTTATGATAATCTTGGCCTTCTAAATCCAAACTTTCTAGGATAGGAGAATAACATAGCCCTTCCAATGGCCATTGGAGCAATAAACTACATTGAAGATTCAAAATTAATTGGACCAACCAAATGTAATACCCCTCATGTTGTTTGGACTTGATACTTCTGTACTTTTGCTTGATACATTGAGACTGCGATAGTTATTACTTATTGTTGGATTGGTGGATTGGATAGTTTAGCTTGATTGATGATTGTACTACTTCATTTGATATGACATTATGATTACATTTGGTTGAGTGATGTTAATTTGATTTCAGTAATACATTGTGATGCAATGGTTTAGTAATTAGTCTATGATGTGATCAGTTAGTTAGAATTGTTACTTTATATTTAATGTTGTAATTGTTAGAATAGTTTTGGTGAGAGGATAGTGTAGCACCACTCATTCGTGAGTGCCTTGCTATGCTGCAATTCCTTCTCATAATGTGATGTTTTGATTATATATATACATGTACATGATCTTGTTTGTATGAAGGAATTGCAGGTACAAAGCCTTGATTCCACCTACTTGGGTACAATGTTGAAAAAGGGAATTGATAAGGAAGTGTCCCCGTCCCAAGTTCGTCATCCCATAGTGAGTTTTGTTGTGTCATGATTTAGATTTTGTCCTTGTCTTTGTATTGTTTGATTTTTGATTATTTATTTTATTTATGGTTAGTGGTTATTTAATTAATCTTTATTTCATAAGATTAATTAATGTTGTCTTGTCGCTTTAATTAATGGTAAGTTAGTTAAATGTTGAGTTTTAAATATATTGTAAATTAAAAAGTTATTTAATTAATTAAAAGTGTAAGTAATTAATTTAAATTAATAATGATGATGATAATTGTATATTATCTTTTTCTTGATATTAAATTAAAAAAATCTGTAGAGAATATCTTGAGAAAATAATTAATTTTTAATTAAAAAATTGTGAGATAAGTGTGTGCTTTTAAAAGCAGGAAAAGAACCAATGAATGGAGAGGATTTTTGAGGAAAAAGATGAAGAGCTTTATTTATTATTATTTTATTTTTATTGTGAGAGTTTTACACACACAAGGTTTTTTTCTAGTTTTTGTCTATAAAAGAAAAGAAAAATAGTTTGTTTTTGGTGCTTCTGGATAAAAGAATTGTTTTAAAGAAAATATTGATTCAGAAGGGAGTTGAAGGAAGGAGTTCGAGAAGAAACTACATAAGGGATTATACATCGAATGAAGGAATCTAGATTTTTATTCTTTTAATTTATTATTATTTTATTGTTCTACAAACAAAATTTGGTTTGTTGTGTTTGGAAAATCCATTCCTCTATTTTATTGAAAGTAGTTCTCTGATTGAAAAATTATTTGTTTTAAACCTTTGAATCCTTTGTAGGAAATTATAGTAAAACCTTTTTGAAGTTCTTCAATATAGTTTAGTTGTGAAATTTATTGTTTGAAATAGAAAAATCATTTGGATGGTGGGTTGAATTTACTTGCTAGATCTATATGGGGTTTATTGAAAAATCTATTGGTTATATTATTGTTCTGAGTCTTTTGTTAAAAATGTATTTATATACTAATATATATATACATTTAAACAGGGGTGGATATACATATATATGTTATAATTTTGTGGTGTTATTTTAAATGTATGTCTAAAGATATTGTGTATGTGAAAAGAATCAAATTTATATTTATATTTTGCATTTGAGGGTATTGATTTATATATAAAAAAAATATATGTATATATATATTGCATAAACATTTATGGATTTACGTGCTTTGTATGTGAAAATATATTAAGATAATATAAATAAAATTTATATATAGTTATGACTTTGTTTCTGAGTCAGGCATCTTTGGTTTCCGTGGCAAAATTTTAAACAATTAAAAAAATAAAATAAAATATATTAAAAAATAAAAATAAAATGAAACAAAAAAATTTATGTTTTTGATTGGGATGAGTGGATGGCCGAAGCCATACCACCCACCCGTGGTACTGTGTGCAGTCACCACAGACTGTGCACAGTAGTCACAGACTGTTGTACGCAGTCTGTGGAGACTGCGGCCTCCCCTTGGGAGGTATGCACAGTACCCACGACTATTGTACGCAGTCGTGGGGACTGTTGCCTCCCTTTGGGAGGTGTGCAATACCCAGCAAATGGGTCCCTTGTCCTTTGGAAATTTAATACGTTTAAAAAAAAAAACACGATTGCCTTTCATGATTTCATTTGAATTTATAAATAAATAAATATATATATATATATTTACTAATGAATTTTTACAATATGATTTGTTTTTGTATATCTATATATATATTGCATATATACTTATATATATATGTATATATGTAGATACACATAAAAAGTGTATATATGTGTATATATATATAAGTGTATATATGTGTGTGTATATATATATAGATATATACTTATATATATATAAATATATTTGTATAGTGATGATTTTATAAGTTGTGGACATGGATAAATTATATAATTTCATATGTAGCAATGTTGGAAAAATTGTATAGATTGGTATTATGCTAATGTAATTGTGAAAATTAGAGATAAACTATGTGTTAATTAATTGGATGTTCTTGAGTAATTGATTAATTAATTGGAAAAATTTATTGTGTTTTGGAATGAGTTGTATATCATTGTTTTATGCAAATTGCTTACTCTTGAGTCTAGTCATTGAGTCAATCGTGGTATTCTTTTGTTCGGGTTTATGTCTTGCAGGAAAACCCTAGAGTTAGCTTCTCTTGTTATAGGAACTTAAGTTGTTGTTTACGACTTCCAGAGGCAGGGATACTGATGTGTAATTGTGATCTTGTATTTTGATACTTGGCCTATATTTTGACTGTGGATGTGTTTCATATGTTTTGGCGAGATGGTTATGCCTTGTGGAGGATCCATTTGATTGGTTAAGTATTTCTTGTTGATACAATCCTTGTTTGTTGGATATTTTGTGTTGAGTGTTTAGAGAGAGTAGCTCTAAGTGGGGGCCGACACACAAAGGGGCTGTCAAGGTAACATGCATAGAGTTAGAGTAATCAGTCATAATCTAAGTAATCAAATATGGGTGGTAATTAAATATTAACAAGATAATTATGATGCCTTGTCCACCTGTTAGAGCTATTACAGACTAAAGGGGACCAAGAAGGCCGTGGTTGGAAAGATCTTTTCCTTGTCTTCACGAGAGGTTAATGATTCCGCATGAGTAACCCTATGGAGCGGTGCCTTGAGACAGGCTGTTAGGAGAACCATAGATGGAGGTGGCACCTTAAACTAGGTTGTCTGGATAATCCATGTATAGATGGAGGTGACACCTTGTGATAGGTTGTCTGGATAATCCATGTGAAGCCATGTAATGACACTCTTGTCTAACATTCCATTTGTGTTGTTTTATTGAAGTCCTTTGGAAGTAGTCTATTGATATTATGACTTGAGATTTATTGATGATGTGTTTCGTGACTTATTGTTGTAATATTTGGAAAGTGATTTATTGTTATGTTTCAAAGTGGTCTATTGTTATGTCTTTTGGTGATTTATAGTTGTTTAGTTTTTAGTGTGGTCTAGTGATATTATGTTATCTTGTCTGGAGTTATTCTTGTGTATTGTTAGATGTGCTTGGTCAGGGCTCCTTCCTTTTCTACTCCCAACACGGGGGTGGTTGGGTGGAATGTGCTACACACCCCGTTGGGTTCCCTTTGGATGCAGTTGTGTCTTTCATTGCAAGGTTTTGGAAGATGCTATTGATCTAGTGTTCTTATGTACTAGATGTGTGTTTATACTTCATATGTAATTTATTTATTGATGTATTGACTCCCACGTATGTTGGGAAGATTATGATGTAATTTTTATATGTGACTATTGAGATGTATTTTCAGATAGATGTATTGTACTATCACATCATGTGATTTGTTCGTGTACTACCATGTGTAAACATTGTTAAGTTGTGTTGTATCTGTCGAAATATATATACTTTATATCTCTATGATTCATTTATTGTCATATGTATGTATGGTTTTATTTGGTTATTTCACATCTTTCTCGATATCATGAATGAATGTTTTAATTGATGTTAAGTGAATGAATGAGTTAGTTCGTAATGTCACCTCATGTACCCTAAAGAACTTAGGTGTTTAATTTGTAATCTTTTATATCTAATGTATACAATAATTTATACACTTTAATAGTTTAAAAAAAAAATTGTACCATAAATTTTTGAAGTATTATTTTTTCTTTGGGGTTGCGAGGCAGGGCATTACACATGGTATTAGAGCGTAGGTTCACACACTGGGGCACTATGAGCCCATTGTGTTGACCTATCTGCTCGTACTTGTAAGGGTGTGTTAGTTCATTTGTGTAGTCTGCACTTGGTTGTCGTAGTTTGTCTCTGGGTGATGTATGTCCAAAGGTGCATAAATCTGGTGGAATGGATAGGACCCTCAGTGTAGTGCACAATGCATTGATATCCTTCCTACCAGAAATGCATTTTGGACCCTTGCATTACCCTTATGTTACTTTTGTGTAGTTTGTGGTATGTTCTCTGTGAAGTTAATTTTTGTGTGCTTTTGGTGAGTGCGAATTTTTAAACTAAAATATTTCCCTTGGTGTTTTTCAAGGATGAAGATAAGGAAAACACCTCGGAAGAAGGTCTAGGATCTGATAGTCAAATGGCTATGGAAAATCAGACTTTGGTATGATTATTCCAAATGCTTCGTGCTTTCGGACCTGGAGACTTTTGCGGAAACTCTAAGGAGACTTCGTCGTGAAAGAAAGGAATGGACGCCTTCCAGTAAGGAAGTCGTTAAAGCGGCCAACCTGACTGATTGAATACAAACTAGTCAGTCTTTGTGTGATTACTTTATTTTATTTAATGGCTTCTAGGAGTAAGCCATGTCCTAGTGGGGGAGGATGTAATACCCCTCATGTTGTCTGGACTTGATACTTCTATGCTTTTGCTTGATACATTGAGACTGCGATAGTTATTACTTATTGTTGGATTGGTGGATTGGATAGTTTAGATTGATTGATGATTGTGATACTTCATTTGATATGACATTATGATTACATTTGGTTGAGTGATGTTAATTTGATTTCAGTAATACATTATGATGCAGTGCTTTAGTAATTAGTCTATGATGTGATCAGTTAGTTAGAATTGTTACTTTATATTTAATGCTGTAATTGTTAGAATAGTTTTGGTGAGAGGACAATGTAGCACCACTCGTTCATGAATTCCCTGCTACACTGCAATTCCTTCTCACAATGTGATGTTTTGATTATATATATATATACATGTACACGATATTGTTTGTATGCAAGAATTGCAGGTACAGAGCCTCAATTCCACCTAGTTTGGTAGGATAGGGTGAGCATCAATTTAACCCAATGGGTACAATGTTGAAAAAGGGAGTTGATAAGGAAGTGTCCCCGTCCTAAGTCCGTCATCCCATAGTGATTTTTGTTGTGTCATGATTTAGGATTTTGCCTTGTCTTTGTATTGTTTGATTTTTGATTATTTATTTTATTTATGGTTAGTGGTTATTTAATTAATCTTTATTTCATAAGATTAATTAATGTTGTCTTGTTGCTTTAATTAATGGTAAGTTAGTTAAATGTTGAGTTTTAAATATATTGAAAATTAAAAATTTATTTAAATAATTAAAAGTGTAAGCAATTAATTTAAATTAATAATGATGATGATAATTATATATTACCTTTTTCCTGATATTAAATTAGAAAAATCTGTAGAGAATATCTTGAGAAAATAATTAATTTTTAATTAAAAAATTGTGAGATAAGTGTGTGCTTTTAAAAGCAAGAAAATAACTAATGAATGGAGAGGATTTTTGAGGAAAAAGATGAAGAGCTTTATTTATTATTATTTTATTTTTATTGTGAGAGAGTTTTACACACAGAAGGTTTTCTTTTGGTTTTTGTGTATAAACGAAAAGAAAAATAGTTTTTTTTTGGTGCTTTTGGATAAAACAATTGTTTTGAAGAAAATATTGATTCGGAAGAGAGTTGAAGGCAAGAGTTTGAGAAGAAACTACAGAAGGGATTCTACATCGAACAAAGAACTTCAAGTTTTTATTCTTTTAGTTTATTATTATTTTATTGTTCTACAAACAAAATCTGGTTTGCTATGTTTGAAAAATCCATTCCTCTATTTTTAATGAAAGTGGTTCTATGATTGAAAAATTGTTTGTTTTAAACCTTTAAATCCTTTGTAGGAAATTATAGTAAAACCTTTTTGAACTTCTTCAATATAGTTTAGTTGTGAAATTTATTGTTTGAAATAAAAAAAGTCATTTGGATGGTGGATTGAATTTACTTGCTAGATCTATATGGGGTTTATTGAAAAATCTGTTGGTTATATTATTCTTCTGAATCTTTTGTTAAAAATATATTTATATACTAATATATATATACATTTAAATAGGGGTGGATATAGATATATATGTTATAATTTTGTGGTGTTATTTTAAATGTATGTTTAAAGATATTGTGTATGTGAAAAGAATCAAATTTATATTTATATTTTGTATTTGAGGGTATTGATTTATATATAAAAAATATATGTATATATGTATATATATATTGCATAAACATTTTTGGATTTTTGTGCTTTGTATGTGAAAATATATTAAGATAATATAAATAAAATTTGTATATAGTTGTGCCTTTGTTTCTGAGTCAGGCATCTTTGGTTTCTGTGATGAACTATTAAAAAATTTAAAAAATTTAAAAAAATTAAAAAAAAAATTAGGTTTTTGATTGTGGTGAGTGGACGGCCGAAGCTGTACCACCCACCCATGGTATTGTGCGCAGTCACCACAGACTACGCACAATAGTCATAGACTATTGTACACAGTCTGTGGAGATTGTGGCCTCCCCTTGGGAGGTACGCGCAGTACCTGCGACTGCTATACGCAGTCGTGGGGACTGCGGCCTCCCTTTGGGAGGTGCGCAGTACCCAACGCATGGGTCCCTTGTCCTTTGGAAATTTAATATGTTTTAAAAAAAAAAAGTGATTGCCTTTCATGATTTCATTTGAATTTATATATATATATATATTTACTAATGAATTTTTATAGTATGATTTGTTTTTGTATATCTATATATATATCTTGTATATATACTTATATATATGTATATATGTATATACACATGATAAGTGTATATATGTGTGTATATATATATATTTGTATAGTGATGATTTTAAAAGTTGTGGACATGGATAAATTATATAATTTCATATGTAGCAATGTTGGAAAAATTGTATAGATTGGTATTATGCTAATGTAATTGTGAAAATTAGAGATAAACTATGTGTTAATTAATTGGATGTTCTTGAGTAATTGATTAATTAATTGGAAAAATTTATTGTGTTTTGGAATGAGTTGTATATCGTTGTTTTATGCAAATTGCTTACTCTTGAGAGTAGTCATTGAGTCGATCATGGTATTCTTTTGTTCGAGTTTATGTCTTGCAGGAAAACCCTAGAGTTAGCTTATCCTATTATAGAAAATTAAGTTGTTGTTTAGAACTTCTAGAGGCAGGGATATTGATGTGCAATTCTGATCTTGTATTTTGATGCTTGGCCTATGTTTTGACCGTGGATGTGTTTCATATGTTTTGGTGAGATGGTTATGCCTCGCGGAGGATCCATTTGATTGATTCAATATTTCTTGTTGATACAATCCTTGTGTGTTGGATATTTTGTGTTGAGTATTTAGAGAGAGTGGCTCTAAGTGGGGCACGACACACAAAGGGGCTATCAGGGTAACCCATGTAGAGTTAAAGTAATTAGTGATAATCTAAGTAATCAAATATGGGTGGGAATTAAATATTAATAAGATAATTGTGATGCCTTGTTCACCTGTTAGTGCTATTACAGACTAAAGGGGACTGAGAAGGTCGTGGTTGACGAGATCATTGCCTTGTCTTCACGAGAGGTTAACGATTCTGCATGAGTATCCCTATGGAGCGACACCTTGAGATAGGCTGTCAGGAGAACCATAGATGGAGGTGGCACCTTAAACTAGGTTGTTTGGATAATCCATGAATAGATGGAGGAGACACCTTGTGATAGGTTGGCTGGATAATCCATGTGAAGCCATGCGATGACACTCTCCTCTAACATTCCATTTGTGTTGTTTTACTGAAGTCCTTTGGAAGTAGTCTATTGATATTATGACTTGAGATTTATTGATGATGTGTTTCATGACTTATTGTTGTAATATTTGGAAAGTGATTTATTGTTATGTTTCGAAGTGGTCTATTGTTATGTCTTTTGGTGATTTATAGTTGTTTAGTTTTCAGTTTGGTCTAGTGATATTATGTTATCTTTTCTGGAGTTAGTCTTGTATACTATTAGATGTGCTTGGTCGAGGGTCCTTCCTTGTCTACTCCCAGCACAGGGGTGGTTGGGTGGAATGTGCTATGCACCCCATTGGGTTCCCTTTAGATGCAGTTGTGTCTTTCATTGCAGGGTTTTGGCAGATGCTATTGATCTAGTGTTCTTATGTACTAGATGTGTGTTTATACTTCAAATGTAATTTTTTTATTGATGTATCGACTCCCATGTATGTTGAGAAGATTATGATGTAACTTGTATATGTGACTATTGAGATGTATTTTCATATGAATGTATTGTACTATCACATCATGTGATTTTTTCATGTACTACCATGTGTAAACATTGTTAAGTTGTGTTGTATCTTTCAAAATATATATACTTTATATCTTTATGATTCATTTATTGTCATATGTATGTATGGTTTTATTTGGTCATTTCACATCTTTCTTGATATCGTGAATGAATGTTTTAATTGATGTTAAGTGAATGAATGAGTTAGTTCGTAATGTCACCTCATGTACCCCTAAGAACTTAGGTGTTTAATTTGTAATCTTTTATATCTAATGTATAAAATAATTTATACACTTTAATAGTTTAAAAAAAAAAAATTCTACCATAAATGTTTGAAGTATTAGTTTTTCTTTGGGGTTGCGAGGTAGGGAATTACACCAAAAGTAGTTTGACTTGTCTCTTTTGTGCAATCAAGTTGATTTTTCACATTCAAACATTGAAACTTTATAATTCTTAAAGAAACACTGTCATTTTTTTTGTAATTAACAAGCTATACCAATGGTATACATGCCACTTATTTAAGAATTTTTCATCATCTTCATGAGATTTTGAAGAGCAATAAGCTATAGGAAACAAATTTCTTCTTGGGGGTTTGAAAAAACTTCCAAATGATTTTATTATAATATTATTTTTCTATTTCTCTTCATTTTATTATTTATTTCTTCTATTTCAAGATTTCAAATGTTATAATAATGTAAATTTTTTTTATATTATTGTCAATCATGTTTTCATTTCAAAAAGATTATCCTTTACTATGCAAAACCATAGTTCTCATAAAATTCTTAATCATTTTACCTCACATTATATTTTAAGTACATCTACATTCCATAATAACCCAAAATGGTATATACATGCACACATGCATAATTGTATCGATCGTTTCCAACTCCAATTAGGTCAATAAGATAAATCAAGGTCTTCTCAAGACTATAATTCAATCTGCAATTCATATAAATTAGAAGGATAAACATAACACACAATCGCCTTACAAAACCAAATTATTTGAACATATGAAATTCAAGTTTTTCTACATATGAAATAAATGAAAAGCATAGTATATTTGTTTGAAACATAATAAAATCCAATTAATAATATGAAATCAATTCATTCCTAGGTTAATTGACATAATTGTGTTTTCTACTCTAAGATGGGTCTCATACAAGGCTTAACAAAAGATGTGACAAGATGATACCATATGGCGTAGTAACGATAGGAGGGCCCTCAAAGAGAACAATCCAGACTATGTATCAAGAGTAACACAACGAAAGCAACATGGAATATGGAGGAAAATGTAGCTGAAAATATTCTCATTAACAAAAATATCAGTTACATTCGACCGACAACATCTAGGCTTATAGATTTGGCTTGTAATCTTGATAAAACATGCTAAAAAATACAACATTCTAACATGCTCCTATATGCGAGCTGAATATTACAATCAAATTTATATTATTCTTTTGGATCAAATTCTACTTGATCACTACCATCCTAATGATTGACTACAAGCTTTATATCATATCTACGATTTTGGAAACATCTGCGTCAGCCAAAGATCATCACATTCTCCAAGGAAAGAAAATGTAACGTGCGCATGAATAGGTCCACCTCAAATTTGAATTACTCCATCAACATGTGCATAGAATGAAGTGTGGACCTATAATGAAGGTCAGGGAAAATCCATAGAACATTTAATATCACACCATCGAGATTTGCAAGTCACGGGGATGATCCATGAATGATCAAATTAGTTGTTAGGTTTGGAAACTATTCTGGTGTCGATTCAAGAAATTTCCATGAAATTTCAAAAGTGATATCTTACTGGAAAAAGATCTAATCATGCTCAAATCTTGGAACAAGGAATATGAATATGTCCATGGTGTACACAAAGATCCATAGGTCTGGTGAGCAAAGATGACAAATCCACCAACATGAACTGAGAAAGAATGGAACAAGAACATAAAACTGAAAGAAAATATTTTTGGTTGATGCAAGATTGCTAAGAACCAAGGATGCTCCTGCATCAGACATCTGGGGTTATTGAAAAGGGATTCCCTCACTTAGCTAGGGCCAAAGAAAAACCAAGAAGAATCCTCAACTAGTCTACCTTTCCACTTCACAATATATTCTTTGTACTACCTTCCATGAGTCTTCCTCCCATCTCTAACATCCAAAATCTCTTCAATCTCATCTGACTATTGTTTAGGAAATTGATTTTCCAACTTTGCTTCACTATCTTTACTGAATTTTTCTTTATGGTACTAATATAGATATGTAATGTTTTTGATAAAGGGTAAAACGGGTTTTATAAGGACCCAAAACTACAAAGTTTACAACAAGATAGATAAGAGATAAAAGTCCAAAAACAACTGGCTGCACAAAAGGTAAAAACTAGAACAAACAGCAGCCAACCACAAGAGACTAGGAAGGTAAAAAAAAGGCCAGCAGAAAAGCCAACAAAAAAATGGTCACGACTAATCCAAAGTCTTCAGGACAAACTCAGTTTCAGCCTCCAAATTCTTCATCTCATGAACACCCTTATTAAATTTTTGAATCATTTGTGGAGTGGGGGGAGCCTTCCTCTTCATATTGGCCCTGGTTCTCTTAGAGATGCCAACATCCTCTTCCTGGTTTCTCTCATTGGTTTCCTCTAGGTCAACCACCAGAGATCCCTGTTGGGCTTTGTCTAGTTTCTCAGTCATGGCATTGATGATAATGGCGTTGTTTCTGGCCATATGATAGTTTTTCTCACCAATGATTTTGATAGTATTTTTCATTTTTTCCATCTCAATTTCAATGTTTATGTTTTTTCTAGCTTGGTTCTAAGTTTCATTACTAAGACCGTGATCTCTTTGTTTTACCTCTATTTTTCCAATCACCACAACCTTGGCTCCCAACTCATCTAGCTTACTTTGCAGTGCCCAGTTTTTTATCTTTAGCTCATTAATTTCATTGAAAGTCCATTTCAAAAGTTTGAGATGGGTATCAACGTTATTTCTAGCTAAATTCAAAACATCCACAGAGGGATCCCTATCAGTGTTGAGATAAGTATTATCAGGGGCAAGAGTGACAGGGGACCCAGATCTAGCAATTTTATCCATCGATAGGTCAGCAGAGGGCTCAGTATTATTAGCACCAGACGCCTCAGAGTTAGGGGAGTCTTCGGAGTAGGAAACAAGGTTTTTAGCCTTGGGATTCTTGGCAATAAAACTAGTTTTAAGGGAGGGGCTTTCCAGCTCAGGCACAACACCACCTTTAATAGTAAGAGAGTTAAGGTTTTTCTTTCTTGAAAGGGCAGTAGGCAGACTAAGGATAGTTCTAGCTGGACTTAAATTGGGTAGAAACCCCGAGCAGCTTGGTTTAGTATCGTCATCCTCAAAGTTAGGTGAGGCTTCAAGATTAGCAGGGACGGGCATTTTTTGGTAATGCTCCACAATTAATCTAATCAGACTGGTATGCAAAATAGGGAATCTTCTAGGGTTTTTTTTTGTGGTCATCCAAACTTTTCCTCAAAGAGTAGAAAAGATAGTAGGGGAAAGAAACCCTTACCTTCTAGCAGAAATGGTTGAGCAGGGAAAACTGATAATCATAGAATCTGGTGAAATGACCATCCAGAGTTATGTACTCCATGATGACACGTAGGACCTTTCTCCACGGGACTTTTATGGTGTTGGCATCAAAGAAGCTATTAGCAATTTTTATTAGTTTCAACTTTTCTTTCTCTTTTTTAGGAAATCTGACAACGACATCATCAGAAAAAAAGCCCTATCCCTGAAAAAATTTTTTCCCATCAGTCGACAATCCTGTCACTTCAACTATCAGGTTTTCGTTGAGCTCGACATTCCTACCAAAAAGGGTAAGATTCCCATTATCCCAATTTTTCTCAAAAAGATCTGTGGCCTCTTGACTGGAACCGTGGAGCTTCTCCAGGAACAAAAGTAACTCCCTGCTTTTAACTTTATTCCAAGCCTTAACATTTCTAGTGTGCATTTCATATCTGTCCGGATCAGTTCTCTTCTTGTCTCCACCCATCTTAGCAAACATAGTGGGGCACACAGACATGATATCTTTACTAGAACTGGTCCCGCTAAATCTAAGAACCCACAAAGCGTGCCAATCCACCTTGCTGACTACGCAAATAAACTCGATCCCATACAATCTAATGATTGTGATGTAATAACTACATCCTATCATCATTAAAGAGATGACATGCCTCTTATCCATGTGATTTATCATAATTCAATAAAGCACAGACATTAACACTTAGATCATTAAAGTTTAGCCAAGTGTTCTGATCATTACTCCTAACCCCTTCATTAGCAAAGAAATCTACCACGACATTAGCTTCTCTATAGGTATGTGAGATTTTAATTTTGTCGAACTTACCAAGAGTCGAGGTGGCATCATCAATCCATGATTTGATTTTCCACAAGGGGGGACTTGCCACAAAGACAGTCAATAATATTTTTGGAGTCACCTTCATGCCAGAGATTTTTAAAGTTGAGACTATGGGCTAAATTTATAATGTGAAAAGTGCCAGTAGCCTCAGCCAAATGATTGGTTTGGGACCCAAGAGGAGTGGCCATAGCACCAAGAAAGTTGCCAAAGGAGTCCCTTATGACTCCACCACAGCCCGCCGCCCCCGAATTACCTTTAGCCGCACCATCAAAGTTAGCTTTGACCCATCCATTAGTTGGGAAAGACCAGCGAACATCCTCTCTATCCTTCTTAGCTTTTTTTGGGGCGCAAGGCAAATTGAGACTGATATTCCATTCCTTGGAAACATAAGGTCATAAGATTATTGAGCCGCTTTCTCAAAATTACTAACCTTCTGGGGGATAGCATTGATATTCTCTTTCAAGAATCTGATAATTCTATCAAAAACAATATCCACCGGAGCTTCTTTGTCTCTGTAAATTATATTGTTGTGTTCTTTCCACAGACCCCCAACAACATGAGGGAAAGAGAATTCCCAAAGACACCTAAGAACATGATTATGAGTCAAATCTATCCACTGGAGGAAAAAGTTTTCAACAGACGAAGGAAAAACCCAAGAGAGATGCCAAAAGCTGATAATTTTTTCCCAGATTGAGGCAACAAAATGACAATGAAGGAACATATGACGCACCAACTCTTCTTACCTCTTACAAATAATACATCTATTAGGTATTTGAAAGCCGCGTTTACACAGGTTATCAATCATAAGCACCTTGTTTTGGAGAAGGATCCAGAAAAAATGTTGATTTTAGGGACCAAATGTTTGAACCAAGCCTTCGACCAATAGGGTGGACAGCTCTAGGAAGAAGTAATCCTCGCAAAGGCAGACAAAACTGAATAGTTGCCCGAGGGTTCATCAATCCAGACAAGATGATCTTCCAGCTGATCAGAGCAGAGTCTAACAGCCAATAAATATGACTGAATAGGAGCAAGAGCCTGACTTATAAGACACAGATCTACCCATTTTCCATTCACTTTGTAGTCTTTCACATAGGATCCAAAATGAGCTTTGCAATTCTCAGCCCGCCCACTAAAAGAATCAATTTTTATAAGGGGTTCCTTGAACAGCCATTTGTCCTCCCAAAATCTAGTTTGGTTTCCACTTCTAACTTGCCAACCAGTTCTAGAGTCCACTATATTTTTCCCAATGATTAGATTATTCCAGCAGGTTGAACCTCTAGGAAGAAGATGGGGATTCTTTAGGATAATAAAAGAACAATTGTTCTCTAGATATTTACTAGCTAGGATATCATTCCATTCACCTAAAGATGAGAAAATTCTCCATATTTGTTTTGCTAGAAGGATCTTGTTGACCATTCTGATTCTTCTTAGACCTAATCCTCTGGTCCTTTTTGGTCTACAACCAGATCCCATCCAATTAAAGGAAGTCTTTTCTTTTCTTCGACACCCAACCAGAGGAATCTTTTTTGAATCTTTTCTATGGCATCCACATACTTAGCAGGAATCTTGAAGAGGCTCAAAGCATAGATCGAAAAATTCTATAGGGAAGCTTTGAGGAGTTGAAGTTTTCCCGCTTGACTTAGCAGAGCTCCTTTCCATCCAGCAAGCTTTTTGCTAAACCTCTCAACCAACAAAACCCAAAAGGATTCAGGAGGTTTAAGGCTCAGGGGTAAGCCAAGATAGGTGGCAGGCAAGGAATCCACCCTACAACCAAGGATTCTAGCAATTTTGGTCTGTCTATGAGCCGGAGTGTTGAAGAAGAAAAGAGAACTTTTATTATTATTAATCAGTTGTCTAGACGCTCTCCCATATTTTTCAAGCAATGATTTCAAAGTTTTACCTTTCAAGACCAAGGCTTTACCCAAAAACATAGTATCGTCAACAATTTTTTGATGAGAAAAAACCATGTTACTTGAGGAAGGGTTGAGACCATTGAGGGATCTGTTGTCAATCAGCTTTTTCAAGTTTCTTCCAAGACTCTCAGCCATGATAGTGAATAAAATAGGAGAAATAGGATCACCCTGTCTTAGACCTCTGGTACTTTGGAAGAAAGTAGTTGGGGATCCATTAACCATAATAGAAATAGAAGAAGTAGACACAAGTTGTTCCACCATTTGAAGAACCCTGTTGCAAAATCCAAAGGCCTTTAAAATATTAAATAAGAAAAACCATTCAACTCTGTCATAGGCTTTAGAAATATCAAGTTTTAACAGAAAGCCTTCAATCTTAGATTCCATCAAAGAATGGATGTTCTCATGCACAGTAACAATAGAGTCAAGGATTTGTCTACCAGGAATGAAGCCATTATGTTGAGGTGAGATCAAAGAAGGAAAAATAATTAATAGTCTAGAAGTCAAAACCTTAGAGATGATTTTATAGATAGAATTACAAAGGCTTATGGGCTTGGAGGCCTCAAATTTTATCGCTCCAGGCTTCTTAGGGATTAGAACCAGGAAGGTGGCATTCAATTCTTTTAGTAGACTTCTGGATCCAAAAAATTCTTTTACAACATTCACCACATCATCTCCAATAGTCTCCCAGAACCATTGGAAGAAAAATAGAGGGAAACCATCTGGACTCGAAGCTTTACTCCCATCAAAGGAGAAAATAGCCCGCTCGACTTCCTCATTGGTAGGGATAGCAGATAGGATAGTGTTATTTTCTTGGTTGATCACTTTCAGTATAGCATTTATTAAATGGTCCTGATCATTTTGGTTAATTTCATCATTCTTAGAAAGAAGGTTTTTAAAGAATGACACATCATGCTTTCTAATATCCTCCTCCTCATACTTAGTACCATCCACTTCAATTTGAGATATTTTGTTGATAGCTCTATGTTTTGAGGCTGAAAGATGAAAATACCTGGTATTTTTGTCACCTACAGATAACCATAAAGCTCTAGATCTTTGCCTCCATAACTCCTCCTCCTTTCCAATAATGTCATACATTTTAATAAGTAGCTCATTCTCTTTTTCTTTTGTGTCATTCAAATATCCCTCCTTCTGGATTTTATATTGAATCTACCCCAGTTCCATCTGAAGGTCAGATTTGATCTTAAAGATGTTCCCAAATGACTCTTTTTTTCATTTTTTCAAGTTACATTTCACTTCCCTTAGTTTTTTAGCTATTCTAAACATAGCGGTGCTAGAAATACTTATATTCCACCATTTCCTAATTTCCTCTTTAAAAGCAGGATGAGAGAGCCACATTTTTTCCACTCTGAAAGGGATATTTTTCTTCATTTTTATAGGATCCGAAACAAAACTAATAGGGAAATGATCAGAACCAATCCTAGAGAGAGCTTTAAGAGAGTAGTAGTACTCAAAAAACTAGTGATTGGAAACTAAAGATCTATCTAATCTCACCTGTATAAGCTCCACCCCCTTTCTGCGATTCAACTAGGTATAGGAAGCTCCACGTAAATCTAGATCAATCAGGTGATATACCCATACCTTCTAGTAGCTCCACTTTGTATGCATTCCCTAAACCAAATTTCTTCAAGATCTTACAAGGTCCAAACTTCCTCATCTTCAGTTTATTGTATGTTCCAACTAGAAATATTTCCTTCCTCAAATATACCATCACTTCATCTCTAACTTCAAATTCTTTATGTCTCCTCTTTTCATCTGCTTTCTCCTTGTACTTTTGGTTCATGTCTTCCAATTGTTGTTTCACTTGAGTATGCACTTTCTTCATGTGCTCTACAAATTCTTCTACTTCTGCACTCCTCTTATCTTCCATACTGATGTCTCTCAATTCTGATATACCTCTAGGATGAACTCCAGTAAAAATCTCAAAAGGTATCTTTCTTGTACTCATGTTTACTAAATTATTGTAAGCAAACTTTTCTTGTGCAAGGACTAAATCCCAACTTCTGGTCTTCTCTCGAATCAAACATCTCAGCAAATTCCCTAAACTCCTATTTACTACCTTTGTCAGTCCATTAGTCTGTGGGTGAAAAATAGAAATGAACTTCAAATCTGTCTTCAACTTCTTCCAAAGTGTCCTCCAAAAGTAACCAACAAACTTGACATCTTTGTCTAAAACAATACTCCTAGGTAATCTGTGCAATCTGACCACTTATTTGAAAAATAAATCTACTACATGCACTACATCTGTTGTCTTCTTACAAGGTATGAAATGTACCATCTTAGAAAATCTATCTACCACCACAAATACATAATCATTACCTCTTTGTGTCTTCAACAAACCAAGTATGAAATCCATGATGATATCCTCCCAAGGTCTCTCTAGAACTGTCAAAGTCTTATACAATTCAATATTTTGACTACTTCCTTTCAAAACTTGACAAACTCTGCAACTCTCCACAAATTTCCTAACATCCTTATGAATCTGTGGCAAGAAGTAATTATCACACACCAATGCTATTGTCTTATCAACTCCAAAGTGTCTTGACATTCCTCCACTATGCTTCTCCTTCACCAAGTTATCCCTCATTGAACTCTGTGATATACACAACTGATTTCCTCTGAACAACATGTCATCCTGAATGAAATAATCCAACCACTGACTTCTATCCTCCGAAACTGGTTCATTACATGCTCTCCAAGGTTCTACAAAATCGGGATCTCCCTCATATAAGTTCTTCAACTCATCAAAGCCCAATATCTCCACTCTCATCTCTGTTAGTAAATTCCTTCTCCTAGCATCATTCAACTTCTCACTAAAATAAGCTATAGGTATCCCTTCTTGACTCAACAATGCTCCAATTGCATTTCCACTTGCATCACAGTCTACTTGAAATACCTTATTTAAATCTGGTAAAGCCAACATAGGTTGCTTAGTCACCTTCTGCTTCAACAACTCAAAACTGCGATTTTCTCTAGATGTCCACCTAAAATCCTTCTTATCTCCTCTCATTGTTTGTCATAGGACTACAAATAGAACTGAAATTCCTAATAAACTTCTGGTAGAAACTAGCCAACCCATGAAATGATCTTACCTCTCCAATATTATCTAGTGTAGGCCACTCAACAATTGCTCTTACCTTCTTAGGATCCATCTACAATCCATCCAAAGATATCACAAATCCTAGATATACCAACTTTTCCTTCATGAAACTACACTTCTTAATGTTTATCAGCGACTACTCTTCTCTCAATCTCTACAAAGCTTGTCTTATATGCAACAAATGTTCTTCCCTACTCTTACTAAAAATCAAGATTTCATCCAAATACACAATCACAAATGTACCCAAGAATTTCTTCAATACCTCATTCATCAACCTCATGAAAGTACTCAGTGCATTTGTCAATCCAAAAGGAATCACCAACCACTCATACAATCCTTCATTTTTCTTGAATGATGTTTTCCACTTGTTCCCTTCTCTAATTATGATATGATGATATCCACTCTTCAAATCTATCTTTGTAAAGTATTTAGCTCTAGTCAAACAATCCATTATGTCATCCATCTGGGGCAACAAAAAGCTATACTTCACCGTGATCTTGTTTATGGCTCTAGAATTTGTACACATCCTTCATTCTCCATCCTTCTTAGGTACTAGCACAACAGGTACTGCACATGGACTTAAGCTTTCTCTGATCAAACCCTTCCTCAAAAATTCTTGCACTTATCTATTCAACTATTAATTCTCTGTCATTGTCATCTGGTGTGTTTCTTTAATAGGAAAACTAGCTCTAGGAATTAGATTCATACAATGACTAATGCTCCTCATAGGTGGTAATCCATTAGGTACATTATCTGAAATTATCTCATACTCTGTTAGCAATTCCTTTATCTCTTCCAGGTGTTCTTCTACATGTTTCAATTCTTCAACCTTCTTAGGAACTAAGGAATAACACACATTCTCATGTCTCAATCCATCAAGGAATCTCCTTCCATCAACCAAGAAAACTCTAGCATTCGTACAAACATCAACTTTAGGAACATCCCCAATGGCAACAAAATCTGCTTCATCCCATTAGCAAAAATGGTGTATATATTCCTCTTTCCATCATGAATAGTCTATCTATCATACTGCCAAGGCCTTCCCAACAAAACATGGCATATATCCATAGGCATGATATCACACAAAACTTCATCATGGAAATTTCCTATCTTTAATTTCACCAAACATTGTTCACTTACCAGTATCTTATGCTCATCTTGAATCCAAGCAATCTGATAGGGCTTTGGGTGTTTCAACCTTTCCAACTTTAGTTTAGTTAGCATCTCTTTAGAAACTAGGTTCTCAAAGCTTCCACTATCAATAATCACTTTGCAACATTTACTAGCTACGTTGCATCTGGTTCAAAACAAGTTCTTTCTCTGCAATGGCTCCTTCTCCAACTCAATTTAACACAAGAATCTTCTATTCACCAACACTTCTCCATCTTTTGGTTTATTAGGTGATCCAACATGATCCTCCTCAACAAAGGTTGTCCTTCTATTGTTCTCTTTCTTCCTGCTTGTCTCTCCTTGATTGCATTCAAATGCTCTATGTTATTCTCCACCACATTTATAACAAGTTCCCTTGAATACTCTTTTCTCCTGTCCTTAATCATCTCTTCTATATCCTTCATTCTAGTAGCCAACATATCCCCCTCTTCTATAAGAGTTTCCATCACTCTTAGGATATGCATTATCATTCTTACTAACCTCCTTATCCTTATTCTGATATGGAAAAGATCCTCTTCCTCCTCCAACAAAAGTTCTTCCTCTTTGAAATATTCTACCTCTTCCTCTCTATCTCCGCTCATGTCTCTTATTCAACTTCTCTTCTACCTTTAGGGCACACTGATATGCCTCTACCACACTCACCAAATTGATGAAACTGATTTCATCCTATATAGATGACCTCAAACCATTCACATATCTGGCTACTTGCTCAATATCATCCTCCAAATGTCTAGATCTGATATTCAACTTGTAGAATTCCTCAGTATAATCTATCACACTAGATTCTTTTTGCTTCAAATTTTTCAACTTTCAGAACAAAATTATCTAATAGTCTGTAGGCATAAACTTTATTTTTAACTTGTTCACCATCTGATCCCATGATTTTATCTTTTATTTTCCTCTTCTTTGCCTATCTTTTTGCAAATGTTCCCACCAAAGGGATGCATGTCCTCTCAAATTTGTACAAGCAAACTTCACCTTCTTATCTTTAGTGGTACCTTCAAATTCAAAATATTTTTCCATCTCTGTTATCCAATCTAACAATATATTTGAATCCAACTTACCATTATAATCCGGTGGACTGAAATGGGGTTTTTTATTCACTCTAGTTAGGGATCTTATGAACCTCTCTTCTCCCTAATCTAGGCCAGGTTGCTCCTCTCTTCCTCTTTCTTCCTAAACTTCTACTTATTCATCACTCAAATCATCAACTAGTCAACCTCTCCTCTGGGTCATTTCGACTACATCTAATCTGGAAACAATTCCTCTCATCTCCATTAAAGCTGGGTCTACATTTCCACGTGCTCCATTTCCTCTAACATTTCTTCTTCCTACCATCTCTACACAAGTACTCTACAACTACAGGTCGAATCCTCAATCTTCCACCCCACAACAAATCTTCAATAGGACTTCGTGAACTCTGATGATCTCGCAAGGAACGAATCTTGCTTTGATACTAGTCTGCCATAGTCACGGTAGGAGGGTCCTCAAAGAGAAAAATTTGGACCATGCAACAAGAGTATAACAACAAAAAAAACACATAATATGGAGGAAAATGCAGGCGCAAATATTCTCATTAACAAAAATCTCAGTTACATTCAGCCAACAACATCCAGGGTTACAGATTTGGCTCATAGGCCTGATAAACATGCTAAAAAATACAACATTCTAACATGCTCCTATATGCAAGTTGAATATTACAATCAAATCTATATTATACCTTTGGATCAAATTCTACTTGATCACTATCGTCCTAATGATCGAATACAAGCTTTATATCATATCCACAATTCTAGAAACATCTGCATCAGCCAAAGATCATCACATTCTCCAAGGAAAGAAAATGTAACATGTGCATGAATAGGTTGGCCTCAAATTTGAATTACTCCATCAACAAGTGTGTTAGAACTATAATTTTCATAAAAAAATTCTAATGTTTTTATCTTGAGAAATCAAAAAACTCCCTTAGTATTTTCATAAAAGTCATGTTTGTTCCATCCATAAGGTCAAATTAGCCTTTTACTGCCATACCGCTACCATACTTGATTACCCCATATGTGCCTTACCTTTTACCTCCTTACCGTGACCTCCAACAAAGTAACTCATGATATCACAGTGAGAGGGCAATAGTATACTATATTATTGCTATACAACAAAGGGTTGATACATAGCCCGCAGTAAAGTGGGGTCATCATCAACACTAGTATAAGGAACTGTTATACCGCGGTGGGTCAGAATGAAGCCCGTGGTACAGTGATGAAGTTAGAAAAAGGCATGAGGAAGAGCCACTATACCATAGGGGTCAGAATGTGGCCCATGGTAAAGCGGTATATAAGGTAAAGCACTAAGTATACACTACGGTACCACCAAGGAGAACAAGGAAGGGTGTGGTAGTGCGGTATAATGAGAACAAGTAAATACTATGTATCTCAGTACCGCGGAGGAACAAAGAATGATGTGTGGTAGCATGGTAATCAGCCGTTGGAGCATTAAATGAAGGCCAATAACATCAATCAACATCAAAATATGAAATTCAATTCTTGACATGTATTCAGGGTGATGGTGATATCAATCTGGAGAAGTTTCACACTCTGCTTGATGGGGTTATGACATTGGATAATGGATATACAATTTTTTTTGTAGATGCCAGAAGCTTGCTCAATAGCAAATGGAAGAGCCACCTTACAAACTTCACTGCTCTACAGGAATTCAAGTGGCCAAATGATTTAACAATTAGCAAGTGGTAGGATAAATATTTGGGTTTAGATGAAGAGTAGTCATCATCAAGAGGATTTATCACAAAGCAAGAGCTTTGCATAGGTCTTAGATGACCACAAGTTTCTTACTCAAAGATTAAGAAATTGGCATGTGTTAGTTTTAGTTATCTCTAATACTTTCATCTTTTCAGTTAAGTTTTGTTATTAAAAGAAACGTCCTTTGGTCTGAAGCTTGTTACCTCTCATATAAATAAGAGAGACCAAGACCATAAGGAATTATTATAAGATAAGAATAAAAATATTAGGTATGATAGGAGAAAGTAGGAACAACAACAATGTTTTTATCAAAGGAGACTCAGATGCATGTATAAATTTTGAAGAAGTTAATGAAAAATCTGATTCAGTGGCATTATGATGGTATCAATTGTTTATTGAGTTAATTGAAGAATTTATCAGGTTGTCTCTAGGGTTGATATTTCTTTGTTATTTAAATTGATATATCAAGTATATTTTCAATTTATCGATGCAATTTTGTTATACTTGTGTGGTATTATTAATTGGTTCTTTCAAGCAAAGATTAAATCCTTTAATTCATTCACAGTAACTTGGAGGTGTCATTTGGATCATTATGAAGAATCTGGTAATTACATTTTTGCATGTTTATACAAGTTATAAACTAATGTTGATATCCCAAAAAGTTTGAGTTTATGCCAAGAGTAAGCCACTCATCTTAGGTTTTCATTTCACTCCATATACCCAACAAGGCACTGGTCTCATATAATTCATCATTTAGTTTCATCCACTACATTTTATTTTACATCTATTAACTGAACATATTTACAAATTCCACCTTGATATTTCTCATACAATTATACCAAATAAGTTTGCATCTTTCCACCCCAATTGCCATTGTGGATAGATTATTTTAATAAGAAGCATAGATAGTCAAAATCTGCCTCATTCACATAGGTTTACCCACCTAGGTCTAGTGGTGCTTCAAGAGAAGAAGATTCACTTGCATTAATTAGTCTTGTACATTAGCCAAAAATGTATTAAGAGCTTGGAAACCTCTTGTGGTTCAAACCTATGTTTTTGAGACCTAACAGTTTGGTGACTCTACTGGGGAAAAACATAAAAAAAATTGGTTTCATCCTATCCATCCATAGAGTCAATAAAATTCTGAAATTGGTCTTCAACGAAAGGTTCACAATTGTTTCATTTTCACTCGCCATCTGAGTCACACACCTAACAATTTGGCGACTCTACTTGGGAGTCAACTCAGAGTCAGGGACTTAGTCATAGAGTCAAAAATCCTATATAAACTCTATTGGGAATAATAAGTAACAACATTTTATCACTTTTAAGAAAGAGAGTGGGGACTCTGATAAAACAAAGTATATATTAGAACATCACATTAATTCAAGATGAATGATAGAAGGTCCCTATATAGAGGAGGTCCTACTGGCAATAGTAAATGGCTACATAAGGATGATAAGGGTAAGAAGGTATCTAATGACATGTGCATGAAAAATAAGGACAATAAATCAAAACCACATGGTGAGATACATGATCACTATGATACATGGAAAAAATAGTTTAGGTGGAGAACCTTGTACTCCTGAGGAAAGAAGAAATCCATTTTATAATCCCTAGAAACAAGTGGAATTTGATGCTAAACTTGAGGCTGAAAGAGTCAAGAATTAGCAGGAATATAATCAAAGAATGGAAGGTAACCAAAATGAGCCCACTAATAATGTAGCCCCTCAAGAAAGTTATGAATTTTTTACTCAGGGAGAACTAGAGGCACACTTGGAATTTGAGAGACAAGAAGTGGAAAGAGAAAAATAAGAGCGTAAATAGAAGAGGCTCCAAATGATAAAGGAACTCCAAGACTTAAAATTACAAAAATCTTAAATTAATGCTCAAACCACTAATCTTTCTAAATATATACCACCTCAGAGGAAAGGAAACAATAATGCAGGACCTTCAAATCCATCAAAAGTTCCTCAGAATCAGATGGGGAATCAATACATAAAGTCAAATGTTCCACCTCACAACCCATTACAACACCAAAATACTCAACCACCTCATGGTCAACAATATGTGTTACCTCCTCATACATAGTACAATAATCGATTATACCAATATCATAATCCTCATAACCGACCCCCTCAGCAATACACAACCATGATTAGACAATTTGACTTAACAGGATTTCAATTATATCCTTACCCTATGGATAGTAGCTGGAGAGGTCTTGTCCCAAAATTCACAGGGAGTAGTGCCATTACTACTAAGGAACATTTAAGGAGTTTTAATGATTTTATTCAAGATTTGGATATGCAATATGAAGATATGCAAATGAGGTTATTCATGATGTCCTTAACTAAAGAAGTTAGAGATTGGTTTAACAGTTTACCAACAACTTCTATTGATTCCCTTCAAGAACTTCATGATCAATTCCTTGAACAATATGAGAACCAGTGTGCACCAGAATTTTCTTTTCATGAATTAGTGGGTATCCAAAAGAATCAGAATGAGTTGATTTATGAATTTAACCGAAGGTTCAACAAATTGCAAAATAAGATACGACCTAGGTCAAAATTGAAAGACCCTGCAACATTAAGTATTTATCTGAAAGCATTTGATCCAAAAATAGGATATGAGCTTAGAAATAGGTGTGCCAAAAATTTAGCTGAAGCTCAGAAAATAGCATTGAATATTGAAAACAAGAGGAAGGCTACAAGAATGGTTGCTAAAAGAGATAATCATAGGGTTCCTCAACAGTTCAACAATCCTCAAACTAGAGAAGAGAATACATACAAAAATGAGAGGTTGAGGTTACATGACATGCCTTACAATAAAAATTGGAAGAATGGGAAACTTGTGATGGATAGACCTAGAAAAAAAGAAACTTTCGATCCTTTAAAGAAGAGAGGAGTGTATATGGTCAACAATAGTCTTTGGTGTGAAATTTGTGACATACCACATTCCTTGGATCACTGTGTTGTAGCTCAAAAAATACAAGAAGAAGAAGTGCTAGTAGATAATGGTGGAGAAGATCATATAGTATATTTAACCTCCAATACCTTTCATCCTGTTGAGGAGAAATATTCATCTTCAGAAGAAGAAGGCTATTAATATGATGTGAATCACTAGAAATACAACATTCACATGGCAGAACAACAAGTATTTTCTGATCATGAAGAAAATAATGATAAACAATGCCCTCCTAATGCACCATATCGGTCAGGAAAATGAAACATAAGGAGACCAACAAAGGAAGAGATCAAGAAATTAACTATTTTTGTAGTAGAACAAGCTAAAAGAAAATATTGGTTGAGAAACAAAATAGTGAATGAAGATGAGGGTGTCCCAAGAGGGATATTTATGAAATATAAAACACAAGGAGAACCAAAGAAAATAGAAAATTAGTAGCCTAAAAAAAGTGTGTAGAAGCATGTTTAGAAGGAGGAAGACAAAGAATTGCATAAAAATAAACAAAATCCTGATGACACAAATAAAAGAGAAAGAAGAGAACAAAGGAGAGTGAATGGATCAAAAGAAGATTAAATCAGAAGGTGCCTCCATTGACTTTACACAAGCTTTTTCCTAGGTGAAAATGTCTATCCCATTGCTTGAAATGATGAAAATTAAGGAGTATAGGGATAGTTCCATTCAATTAATATCTAATGGGAATCATAAAAATATAACTTCTAAGAACAAAGGGATTACTAAGGTCAATAATAAGTAGGAAAAGGTGAATGTTCCAGAGGTTTGTATTGGTGATACTATAGTAAATTCTTTGCAAATTGATCCATTTTTTACCACATTGCTTATAATTAACAAACTAGTGAGGAATTGTATGATAGACCCAAGTGTTGCTATCAATATTATGCCAGTGGGAGTTATGAAACAATTAGGCATGTGGGTAGATACTAATGGTGACAAGTGCTATGCTATGGATAGTAGACCTATTCCAATAGTAGGGATAATGAAAGATGTAGAGGTGAAGTTGGTTGCCTACCCACAAGAAGTGTACAACATTGATATGACTGTGATTGATGCACCTCCTCACTTTGGAATGCTTTTTTCAAGGAAATGGACGAAAATTTTTGGAGGGAATATACAATTCAACCTATCTTATGCAACAATACCAGTGAATGGTTGAAAGGTCAAGTTGTATAGGGAGCTAAGGATGAATCAAATTGTAGACTATGTGCCTCAAGATCAATTAAATTGCTTTTGTGATGTAGATTTGGGGAGTTTCAGGGTGGAACCTTCTCAGTCTAAGTTAGTCAATACTGATCTGATTGACAAACATGTTTCTAAAAATCAACATGGTGTATGGAAGATGTATTTTGATGGAGCATGTATTCAAGAAGGCAATGGGGCTGGGGTAGTTTTTATCTCACCAAAAGGTATCACATTCAAATATTCATTTCTGTTCACTTTTGAGTGTGCTAACAATGTAGCAGAATATAAGGCTTTGATAATTGGTTTAAACATGGTTGTGAAACATAAGATCAAGCTACTGACAGTTTTGGGAGATTTTGAGTTAATTGTTTCACAAGTCAAGTAAAAATGTGTAGCAAAACACAAAAGGTTGAAACAATATAGGAATGTTGTATGGGATACAATTGAGTTATTTGATGCTTGTTCAATTGAATGGATAGATAGGTCAAAAAACATAATGGTAGATATTTTAGCAAATGTAGCCTTGAGAAGAGATGATATCACCTTGGTTGGAGTATCCCAAGTGGAATTCAAGACAAGACTTGCTATCCTTGACAATATATATAGCTAGTAGGTTTTCAATGATGACACCGACCTTATGAAGTTTCTTCATTGGATAGATCAGTACAAGGCTTAGGAGATTGACTTCAATTCTTTTGTGGAGGAGGTAGATGGGAAATAGATTGTATTTGGGAAGGAGGTCCTACAGCTTAAACCAACAAAATTCCCAAAGGACTTGTGGCATTAGAAAGATTATATAATGGAAATGAATGATCTCTCATAAAGCAGAAACCAGTCAAAAGAGAGGATATTGAAGAAATCAATTTGGGGACTACTAGCACCAAAAAAGGTATATATTGGGAAGCAAATAAGACCAACAATAAGAAGAATGTTGATTGCATTGTTGAGAAAATAGAAACATGTGTTTGCATGGTCCTATGAGGATCTTAAGGATTATAGGGATGACTTATTCCAGCATGAGATCCCATTGAAACCATACACAAATCCATTAAAACAAAAGAAAAGGCCCATCAACCCAACCCTAGAACCAAAGATACAGGAGGAACTAGCAAAACTCAGAGATGGGGGCATTATCAAACCCATTAGACATTCAACATGGGTCTCAAACTTGGTTCCAGTAAGAAAGAAGAATGGGGATATTAGACTATGTGTAGACTCCAGGAATTTGAATATTTCCTCAATCAAAGACAATTACCCTCTCCCTAATATGGAAGCTATACTACATAAGGTGACAGGGTGTGAGTTGTTATCAATGATGGATGGATTTTCTAGCTACAATCAAGTCAAATTCAAGGAATCTAAGCAGTATAAGACAAATTTTACTACTCCATGGGGGATGTATGTTTATGTGAGAATGCCATTTGGTCTCACAAATGTAGGGGAAACCTTCCAAAGATCCATGGATGTGGCATTTGCAAATCTGATCAATGCTATAATGGTAGTGTACCAAGATGACCTTGCTACTTATTCAAAGAATGTTGAAGATCATGTGGAGCACTTGGAGAAGATATTCATCAAATCTTTGGAATATGGTATCATTCTTAATCCTAAAAAATGTCATTTTCCTATTACAGAGGGTAAACCTTTAGGGCATATTGTATCAAAAAAGGGAATTAGAATAGATCCTAAAAGGGTGGAAACCATAAATAAAATCCCCATTCCTAAGACTATTAAGGCCATTCAATCATTTTTTGGGTAGATTAACTTTGTTATGAGATTTGTGTCCAACTTTGCTAAGATTGTTAAACCCATCTCCAAAATGCTAAAAAGGGGAGAAAAGATAGATTGGACTGCAGAAGCCTTAGAAGCCTTTATATCATTGAAAAAATCCATCAAAGAAACCCCTATCCTTAAGTCTCTTGACTTTTCCAAACCTTTTCAAATATTTTCATTTGCCTCATTCCATACTATTGTTCCTGTCATGTTACAAAAGAATGATGAGGGTCATGAGCAGCTTGTATCCTTTTTCAACAAATCATTGTAGGGGTCAGAGTTGAAGTATGACATTATGGAAAAGCAATATTTTGCATTAGTCAAAGTAGAAAAGGCTTTTAGACCATATCTTGTTGGTGCCAAAGTGATTGCCTATGTCCCACATGTAGCTTTAAAAGATATTCTAGTATAGACAAAAGTAATAGGGAAGAGATGCAGATGGATTAATAAAATCAAAGAATTCGATATGGAGATTCAGATTACTAAATTAGTAAGGGGACAGGGTTTGGCCAAGTTGATGGCAGAGATTAACATTGAAGCAAATCAAATCTGCAATGTAGAAAATGAAGGAGATGAAGTTGTGAGTATTGAACATACTCCTTGGTAGACAAATATTGTGTATTATATCAGACACATGAAAGCCCTGATGGATTGAATGATAACCGATGAATAACTTTGAAGTTACAAGCATCTAAGTATGCATTCATAGAAGGTGATCTATTTTGGAAAAATAGGGATGGGATATCATTGTGTCTAGATGAATCATAGCCTGAACATGTCTTGAGAGAGATGCATGAAGGAGAGTGTGGAGGTCATAATTCTTCCAAAACAACTACACACAATATTCTCAAGGTAGGCTATTACTGGCCTAGGGTCTTTAATGACACCTTTTCATATGTAAGGAGGTATGAAGCTTTCCAAAATTTCTCAGGAAAGATGAAATATTAGGGATCCTTACCACTCAGACCTTTACAGGTTAAAGCCCCTTTTCATCAATGGGGGATTGATTTTATTGGGGAGATACAAGAGAAGTCAAGTTGGGGACATAAGTGGATATTGGTAGCTACTGATTATTTCACTAAATGGGTAGAATCCATCCCAACCAAAAACAAAATGAGTAAGGTGGTAATAAATTTCTTAATGGAAAATATTCTGACCAGATTTGGTACACTAGTAGGATTGATCATAGACAATGGGATGTGTTTCAGGTCTGATGAGTTTATAAATTTTTGCAATACGTATGGCATTACTATCTCTTATGCAGCACCTTACCAACCACAAGCAAATGGTCAGGCAGAGTCTAGTAACAAAAGTCTTCTAAAAATCATAAGGATGCTAGAAAGTAACAAAAAAACATGGGATTCGAAGTTGAGAATGGTTGTGTGGGAAGATAGGATCACTGTGAAGAAGGCAGTTGGAAAGTCTCTGTTTGAATTGGTATATGGAACACAAGCTAGGATGCCATTACAAAACATACTGCCAGACTATAATTTTATCCTTCAAGAAGATATAGATATTCCAGAGCCAATGGAGGAGAGAATGGAGTAGCTAGTAGAACTGGATGAGATAAGAAGAACAACTCAAAAGCAGAATAAGAAGTTGCAATCATAGATGAAGTATCGATTTGATGAAAAAAGCTAAGAATAGAAAATTTGAGGAGAATGAATTGGTATTGATGTGGAATGCTAGATGTCAGGAAAAGGGAAAGCATGGAAATTTTGAAGCCTTATGGTTAGGGCCCTTTGTTGTCACTGGAAAAAGAGGAGAAGACTCATATTACTTGTAGAACATGTCTGGTGAGGAATAGGAATTTCTTGTACATGGGTAGTACCTGAAGCATTTTTTCTCTTGAGAGACATAGAGGATTAAGGGTTCCCAGTGCATGGACAACTCTTGAAAAACCTCTTAAAATATTTTTTCTCCATGCACAGTAGTTTAGGAAAATTGAAAAGGGGCTAGGAATTGATAGTACATGGACAATCCTAAGTGTCCCTTATTAAAAAATTATTTTCTTTCCATGTATAGTAGTGTAGGATCATCTCCACCTTCATCATTTTCCATCTCCATATCCATTCCATCCACTCCATTTTCCACCATACCATCTCAAGGCATGGTCACTAACCAGAGATCCTGGATTCTCGTAGTGATCAATAAATCACTCATCCCCAACTGGAGCCACTATTAGAACCAGAATTTTCATAAAAAAATTCTAAGGTTTTTATCTTGAGAAAAAAATAACTCCCTTAGTATTTTCATAAAAAATCATTTTTTTTCCATCCATAAGGTCAAATTAGTGTTTTACTTTCATACCACTACAATACTTGATTACCCCATATGTGCCTTACCTTTTACCTCCTTACCATGGCCTCCAACAAAGTAACTCATAGTAGTGTGGTGAGAAGGTAGTAATATACTATATTACCACTATACCATGGAGGGTTGATACATAGCTCGCAGTAAAGTGGGGTCATCATCAAAACTTGCAGAGGGAACTGCTATATCGTGGTGGGTTGGAATGAAGCTTGTGGTAGAGCGGTGAAGCAAGAATAGACATAAGGAAGAACTTTTATACCATAGGGGGTTAGAATGTGGCCCACAGTAAAGTGGTATATAAGGTAAATCACTAATTATACACCACAATACCGCCAAGGAGACTAATGAAGGGTGTGGTAGTGCGATATAATGAGAACAAGTAAATAATATGTACCACAGTACCATGAAGGAACTAAGAATGATGTGCGGTAGCACGGTAATCAGCTGTTGGAGCATTAAATGAAGTTCAATCACATCAATCAGCATCAAAATATGAAATTCAATGCTTGACATGTATTCAGGGTGATGGTGATATCAATCTAGAGAAGTTTCACACTCTACTTGATGGGGTTATGACATTGGATAATGGATATACAATTTTTTTTGTAGATGCCAGAAACTTGCTCAATAGTATATGGAAGAGCCACCTTACAAACTTCACTGCTGCACAGGAATTCAAGTGGCCAAATGATTTAACAATTAGCAAGTGTCAGGAGAAATATTTGGGTTTAGATGAAGATTAGTCATCATCAAGAGGATTTATCATAAAGTAAGAGCTTTGCATACATCTTAGATGACCATGAGTTTCTTACTTGAAGATTAATAGATTGGCATGTGTTAGTTTCAGTTATCTCTAATACATTTTATCTTTTCAGTTAAGTTTTGTTATTAAAAGACACATCCTTTGGTCTGAAGCTTGTTGCCTCTCGTATAAATATGAGAGACCAAGACCATAAGGAATTATTAGAAGATAAGAATTATAAAAAGATTAGGTAGGACAGGAGAAAGTAGGAATAGCAACAATGTTTTTTATCAAAGGAGACTCAGATGTATGTATAAATTTTGAAGAAGTTAATGAAAAAACTCTAATTCAGTGGCATTATGATGGTATCAATTGATTGTTGAGTTAATTGAATAATTTATCAGGCTATCTCCAAGGTTGATATTTCTCTATTATTTAAATTGATATATCAAGTATATTTTCAATTTATCGATGCACATTTTTTGTACTTGTGTGGTATGATTAATTGGTTCTTTCAAGCAAAGATTAAATCCTCTTATTCATTCATAGTAACTTGGAGGTACTATTTGGATCATTAAGAAGAATCTGGTAATTACATTTTTGCATGTTTATACAAGTTATAAACTAATGTTGATATGCTAAAAAAAATTAGTTTATGCCAGGAGTAAGCCACTCATCTTAGGTTTTCATTTGACTCCATATACCCAACAAGGCATTGGTCTCATATAATTCATCATTTAGTTTCATCCACTACATTTTATTTTAGATCTATTAACTGAACATTGTTACAAATTCCACCTTGATATTGCTCATACAATTATAGCAAATAAGTTTGCATCTTTCCACCCCAATTTCCATTGTGGATAGATTATTTGAATAAGAAGCACAGATAGTCAAAATCTGCCTCATTCACATAGGTTTACCCACCTAGGTCTAGGAGTGCCTGAAGGGAAGAAGATTCAATTGCATTAATTGGTCTTGTACGTTAGCCAAAAATGTATGAAGAGCTTGGTAACCTCTTGTGGTTCAAACCTACATTTTTGAGACCTAACAAGGTGCATAGAATGAAATGTGGAACTATAATGAAGGTCAGGGACACTCCATGGAACATTTAAGATCACACCATCAAGATCCACAAGTCATGGGGATGATCCATGAATGATAAAATTATTCGTTAGGTTTGGAAACTATTATGGTGCTGGTTTAGGAAGCTATCATGAATTCCAGAAGTGATATGTTGCCAGAAAAAGATCAAATCACGCTCAAATATTGGAACAAGGAATATGAACATGTCCGCGATGTACAAAATGATTCATAGGGTATGGTGAGAAAAGATGAAAAATCCACCAACATGAATTGAGCAAGAACGGAACAAGAACAAAAAATTGAAAGAAAATATTTTTAGTTGATGCAAGATTGCCAAGAACCAAGGATGCTCCTGCATCACCATACATGTCCATCAATAGGAAGGGGTGGTACCAAGGTCACACAAAAGGTGGAGCCTGAAATGATTTTAATAGGGAATGAAGTTGTTCAATATGAGGTTATATGTAATGATACTTCATGAGGTTTATTCCACCATGATCCTTCTTGTCTTTGGTGTCCCAATTAAATTCATGTTGTGATCTTGTTATGAAAATCCTTGGTGCAAGCACTAATCACAACTATGGAAGCAATAATATGTCCTCTCCAATGTATTAGTACCTCTATTTTTTCCATTTTTAAACCAAATTCAATGTACATAGGCACCACTAAAGTTTTGGTTTTTGATACATAATAGTGCTTCAACCTCCTCTAGTCACCTATATTACTTCAATTTATCTACTTGGTGTGTGTGACAAGAGATATTCACCATCTTCTTGAAAATACTTTTAAAAAAAGTTATGCTCAATATTTTATGATCCCATGGTGCCAATGAGCTATTTCCCCTAGGCCTAGTTATAGGTCACCCAAGTCTCCCCATTTTCACTCTTCTATTTGTTCTTTTTTTATCTCTTATCTATTTTCTTATATTTTTATTTCATTGATCCTCATTTTTCCCCCTCTATCCAATTTTCACCTCTATTTCATCATTTTGAGAGCTCCCCTAGAGCTCAAGGGGGAATCATCCCATTATACTTTCCTTCAATTAATTAGGGCATATGATAAAAAATTATTCAAGATTTTAGTGAACAATACATATTGACAATTTTGTAGAACACAAAAATCAATATTAAAATAATAATTTATTTTAAAGTTATGAAGATTTCACATGTTGCTAAAGTCATTGTAAGAAATGTATGTATCTAAAAATTACCTCTATTAGCTTCAAATTGAGTCATTTGTACATTTTCAAAGAAATTGAAATGTCACCAAATCTATGTCCTCCTTGGAAGTTGAAATCCATAGAACCTTTTGATGGGGACAAAACTAAGTATAAAAATTTAAAATTAGAAGAAGACTATTTAATTTTGGTACCCCTACTTGATGGGGTCATAACTCCTAGCCCATTGGGTAAAAAATGGACTTCTTGAAATCATTAAAATATATCCAAGATAATTAGTTTTAATTTTTGGAATCAAGCCTATGAAATACTTCCTAAGAAACTAATAAAATTCCGCAAGTACATCCCTACTCTAAAGGCCTATGAATATACAATTAAAGAAGCATAGAAAATACTAAACAATCATATTTTTAACATTTTCCATCTTTGGCTATGTAGACATGACTTAAGTGCTCCTAGATGGATATGTGATCACTTGTTACCCTCTGATAGGTAATAGGACCCATTGCACCTATACTTTACAATAATTGAGGGAAAAAAATTTAATATCAACATTGGTTAACCACTTTCCTTGGTGAGTAAATTTTCTAGCTTGTACAATGTGGTAGAGAGGGATCTGTTGAATCTTCAATGTGTTGATAATAAAATTAATAACCTAATCAATTAATAGTTGAATAATAGTTTTTTGATTCAATTCTATTCTATGGATGTTCTCAACAACCTCCACTAATACATTTGACTCCAAAATACGGCGAAACTGTCAGATGAAATATGTAAAATACGAAGTTTGTCAGGTGCTTGTAAAATTTGATGTGTAATTTCCAATTTTTTGAAAGTTTATCCCCGATGTTCGTCGAAATTTCAAAGAACCTGGGGTTCGTCGAAATGCTAACTATCATTTTCTTCGAATTTTTGACAAACATGAAAAATAAAAAAAAATCAAATTGTGGCCGACATAAAGAAAAGTGAGTTCGTGCCTGATTTATTGCGACAGTTTTTTGCTCTACTTGAGACAGTTTGTGGAGAACTAAGGACGATTTTCTTGGGAAAAATCAGAAAAAATTCAAGAAGATATCACCAGTTGAGGGTAGTCATTGTCTTTTCAGAATTAAGTTGTGAAGTCATTTGTAGTTCCAGGTTTGAAAATCATATATTAAAGCAACTTCTCATCAGATTTCATTTTTAGAGGTTAAGGGTTTTGAGAATTTCATGTCCGTTTTTGTTGTGTGGAATCACCATAAGATCACAACCGAGGAATAGATTCTTGTGACTGTAATTATGTGATCCATAACTGTATTGGTCATGTGGCACAGTTGTGCTATAAAAAATACAAGATGCATTCATGTGTGACCCAAGTTTAATGTGGCTATGTTGTGATAGAAATGGAGGCACTCATATAATGTAGTTAATTCAGGTTGTATAATGTAGGTGTCAATCATCATTGGGTGCATTCAGGTTGTCTCAAGTTTAACAGGTTAGGATGTAATTATAGCATGATCAAGAGTGATTACCTCTTGCTGCAATAAAGAGCCTATAACTCTGGTTGATATGCAGAGTGGTTGTGTTATATCAATTATGTAGTGCATTCAAGCACAACCCATGTTTAATAGGCTATTCTAGAGAGTGATCAAGATTTTCTAAACCTTATGAATGTTACTTGACATATATTTGCATAATCTCAAATTCCTTCAGAGGCTTTTGAAGTATCAATGTATCCTATATAGGGTTTAGAATGATTTATTTTAATTAAAAAAATAAATAAATGATGTATTTCCCTATAATTAGATAATGTGGAGATCTCCTAAATCTGCCCCAACACACTGTCCTCTTTGGCACTATATTTATTACTCCAGCTACTAGGTTTTTGCATGTGACATCTTTAATATCTTAATGACGGTGGCTTTTAAATAGATCTTAGTCTTTGCTTTAATCCTTTTCATTGTAACCCTTGAGTTCTATAATCCACCTTCAATCTCTTCTAATAATGTTGTCTTAAGCTAGACTGCATAGTATGCATATAAAGCAAGTCCTTCATACCTGCCATTGTTCCAAACCACCACTCACTACTTTGCTTAAAAATTTTCCTCCATAAGCACAATAGCATGTTTTAAAATCATGGTTTCCAGTGATTGATGATTAAGGTCACCACTTTCATCTTGAAGATACAATGAGATTTTTGTCTTCAAACTCAAGGCATTATGGAAGATAACATTGTGAATTGTTTGTTGTGTACGATTCGATTTTCTTGCACATTTACTACTTTGCTAACTTCCTTTAAGATTGGGTATTGAACCCTCAGCTACAATCTCAAACAACTCACTCACTATCACTTGAAGATTCCTTTCATGAGCATCCTTCTATAAAATCAAACTATACCCTATAGACTGCCTACTTACTACAGGGGACTCATTGTTTCATGGTATTGTAGTTCTTAAGATCCTTCAACCTTATTGACACTACTTCACAGTCCACAAGGTATTATTCACTATTTTCCCATCTTTAGTGAGTCTCAAAACAACGCTCAAACATGCAATCCACTACCTCCATTGCCACAAACTATTAATGGGTGCAGAAGAAACGGTAGAACCTATGATTTACCCACTTGTTACTTCATTTGGATAGTCATTCCACGATTGCATTTTTCATGTCTAACACTGCAAAGCATTTGAAAACCCTTGGGTCGTGAGGGGATGAAATGCTATTAAAATCTCCACTTTACTATGCAAGGTTTGAGGCTTTATTATCTTGTCAGCATAGCTTTGTTTTGGTGTCACATCTCAGAGTGGTACGTCATTCTTCTTAATGTAGTGCATTTACAAATGTCACTAAGCTACATAGTGTGATTTTTATTGGCTACAATCTTTAGATTGCAAGATTTTGTTATTACCTACAATGTCTCAATCTTTCTGGTATTGCAACCTCACTAATCCTCTATAGTTATTGTTTATGTTTCTACGGAGGCCTAGGGTTTGTACCCTAATCATGCTCTTACCAATGCTTATGTTGTTTTTTATTAGGGATCTCTCAATATTGAGGGCCCTAGGGATAAGCTCATCATAGAAGTGACACATTGCATCTTTAACTAAAAGGATAAATCCGTATTGACATTAGCAATGATGATTCTGACTCGTTGCTCCTTAGGAATGGGTCACTTGCGCTTACTAGCTTGTTACCTCCATTGTTGTAGGAATTTTGTGATCAAGTTCAATATTCTGATTTTAGGAGTCTTAACGATTGGAAATCATAGTAAAATCAGAATTTAATAAGTTTTGGAATTAGCATTGTAAAGTGTTTTTTGGGGTCATTAACGGACTATCTCCTCTTTTCGAGGGTGGTTGCATGCCATTTTTTGGTGTAAAATATCGGTAGCTAGATTATGTTTGTCTAGCGGTAAAATTATTGGAGTGTGAGTTTGATATTTTTTGAAGATCTAAATATTCAAGCTTGGTAAAGAAAAATCACGTCAGATAATATTAGTGCAGAACAAAAA